>APFE031329249.1:127127-159573 GCA_000404065.3 Pinus taeda
CTTTACAGACAAGTTCCTTGATTTTCACGAAGGCTGCATCACAATTATTTGTCCACACAAAATCTGCATCTTTTATCAGCAATTGAAAAAGTGGATGTGCTATCTTAGAAAAAATTTCTATAAAGCGCCTATAATAACCAGCATAATTGATAAAGCTACGTACCTATGTGGGTGCTTTGGGTATTGGGAAGTGCAATATTACCTTTATCTTAGTTGGATCCATTCGAATTCCAACAACTGAAAGTAAATGTCCCAAAACTATTCCTTCTTCCATCATCATATGGTATTTTACTGTACTCAAAGAGACATGCACCCATTTACATCTTTCAAGAACTTTTTCCAGATTTGCCAGCCCTTCTTTGAATGAGTCCCCATATGGAGTAAAATTGTCCATATAAATATCAACACTATCATCTACCAAATCAGAGAAAATCCCTAGAATTTCCCTTTGGAATGTTGCAGGCGCATTACAAAGACCAAATGGAAGGAACCGGTATGCGAAAGTTCCCCAAGGACACGTGAAAGTGGTTTTATCCTGATCCTCGAGAGCTATCTGGATTTGGTTATACCCACTAAATCCATCTAGGAAGGAGAAAAACTTCTTCCCAGCCAAAGTATCTAAGACTTGATCAATGAATGGTAATAGAAAATGGTCTTTCTATGTTGCCTTATCTAATTCTCTGTAATCCACACATATCCGCCATTTACCATTTTTCTTGGGAACAATCACCAACAGGGAAACCCATTGGCTATCCAAAATGGGGTAGCTAAATCCTACATCCAGAATCTTTTGAAGTTCTTCCTTGACAATTTTTTTGGAGCAGGGTTCATTCTCCTCTGGGATTGTCTTACAGGGCGACAATCCTCTTTGATGTATATATGATGGGTACATAAATTGGCAAGAATCCCTTTCATGTTTGTGTAGTCCCGGGTGAAGGCTTCTTTATGTTTTCAGAGAACATCTAAGAGTTGTTTTGTCTGGGATTTTGACAGATTTGGATTAGTATTTAGGGTATTCCCTAGCTCTATCTCTACAGAAACACTGTCATGGGACACAGTTGTGGGAAGTCCCTCAAATCCATTTGTTGTTTCAATATTTTCCTGTGTTTCACACCTCAAGACAAATTCTAGAATTTTTTGATTCGAATCCTAAATAGAATAGGGATCACTAATGAAAGTGGTAATTGTGTCATCTTCTATTTCTGTTTTCTTGTGGCCAGCTGGCTTCACTGATGAACTAGGTTCTACAAGAGGGTATAACACAAGGTTTTTAGTAACCTTCCCATTTAAGATAACAATATGCCCAGAACGACACCCAATGTAATCTTCTACGGTTGCCAACCATGGTCTTCCCAGAATCAGGGGATGGCCACCAGCTAGGGATTGCGTTTGCAACACTAGGAAATCCATAAGGTAATTCCATGAATCAACTAAGATTGTAATGTCCTCCAACTTTCCTACTGGCTTGAATGTAGATCGATCTGCTAGCTCTAACACATTAGGTGTATGTTTCAAGTTTCGAAGACCTAGTGCATGAATAGCTTCAGCAATAATGACATTTATGGCAGCACCCAAATCCACCAGCATATTTGGAATTTCTACTCCATTAATTTTCACAGTTAGAATTGGGTTCTCGAGATCCCCATATTTCACAGGCATAGTTTTTCCCATCATAAAATCTTATAGCTTTCCCATCACATGAATGGTAAGTGGGTCCCTTGATTTCATTCTAGGCTTTTTAGCACAATATTCTCTAAGAGTTTTTGCATATATAAGTACATCCCTCATAGCTTGTAACAAGGGGATCTTGACAAACAAATTTTGTAACTCCCTTAATAAGTCAAACTCAGCTTGAGGGATATGTTACTCAACATCGATCTTTCCAGATAAGGTGAGTGAGCTCAGTGTTCTTGAGTAATTAGTGGTTGAGGAGATGTCTGATTTTTACTAACTTGGTTTGATTCCTCTTCAACTGGTTTTTTCGCCTCACTGCCAACTTGTCCAATAATAATAGGTGAGGGTTGAACATATACTACCCACCCAGATCTCAAATTAATCTCATAGAGTTCTGCAGTGGAGATTCTGTATGAAGATAGGTTGAGGGTGTCAGCTTGTTGAGCCCCTTTATTGTTAGGATTCGGATTGGGTTGGATAGGAAGTCTGAGGACGACCAGGCTAATTACTAGGAGGCACATTAGAGGGAAACTGAAGTTGTTTTTGTAGTATTGACTAGGGAAACTACCTAGGAGGAGAGGGTCCATGCCAATTCGAAGTCCATGAAAAATTCAAACTAGTTTGAGGAACCCACTGCTGCCAGAGTGGAAAATGATATTGGGGCCACATAAGTGGATAAGGCATAGACTGAGGACCCATATTAAAATTATTGAAACACTGAGATGGATCCAGAAACATACCTTGATTTACATTTGATGGTCGAGGTTGCCTTGACTTTTTGGATCCCATAAAATACAGTTGGTCCATCTCTTTGCATGTCCCTTGAAAAATTGCTTTCAATCCTGGCAAGAAGGGGCATGAACTGGTTGCATGACTTAGCTCACAAATTGCACGTTCTTTTACAAAGTTCAATGGACATTCACTCTATGGATGCTTCTTTCTGCATTTCAGGAAAAATATATCCATAGTCCTTTACAATTCCATATGTTTCTATTTTTACTTGTAATGTATCTATCTGTGCAGACAGGGTACTCAAGATATTAGTCCTTAATTTATCCAGCAGATTCCCAATTTCTGCCTACGTGACACCCCCACTAGATACTTTTGTTGACTGAATTCCATGTTTATTCCTTGCAACTCCCCTCGAGCACTAAATGCATAGCTCATAGATGGTATCAAAGTCCTCTTTTGATATGTCTCCCTTTCCCACTATGTTTAACAACTCCAGAGAGTCTTCTCGAAAGGCCCGAAGAAGGATAATTTTCAAAATGTCCTTATCTAGGCTAGAATGACCTAATCTCTGTAACGTGTATTTGAAACATTCCACACAGTCCTCCATGTTCTCGTCTTCTTTCTGCATGAACTTGAAAAGTTCTTCCTTAATATCCCAAGATTTGCAGTAATCCTGATACTTCTCCAGAAAAGAGGTTTTCATACCATCCCATGTGGAGATAGTCTTTCCTCCTAGACTCATAAACCATCGCTGGGTTGTCCCTTTTAATGTAGCAAGGAAGATTTTCAATTTTTGAGCATCGGTTATGTAATCATATCCCCGACACACAATATCAAATTCAAACAGGAATGTGTTGGGAGCTTCAGAAGCCAACCCATGAAAGCTAGGTAAAGTTGTCAAAGGAATGGGCTTCGTTGGTGCACCAGTCCCAAGATCCTCAATTGGGAATTCAATAGTATAGGTTGTGGGTGCCATGAATACCCTCCAATAATCACTAGGGATTTCAGCAGGTTCTGCAGGGAATGATAGAGGGGAGCTTATCGCAAAAGTTTGAGTGGCTTTAATAGCACTCCCTTTATGCCGTGGTGATATGAATACCCCTAAAACTTCTTCCTCCCTGTCACAATGGCTTGGTTTTTCAGACCCATTCTCTGAAACTCTTCCCTCCTACTGGAATGGGTTAGTCCCTCAGATCTTCTGCTTGCGACTTCTTCCTCCTCTATACCAGCAAGGTACTCCTTCGTCAGGTACATTGTTGCATACCTCTTCTGCTGCTGGAAGGGTTTGTTGCATTGAATCAATAGGGGGTATTGTAGATAGTACTGGTTGTTCTAAAAATTGTCCCTCAGATTTTTCTCGAGTACCTAGCCTTACAGAAGCACGAGAAGATGCCTCTGATTCAGCTTTTGTGATGATTTGCTGGATATAATTATTCCTTCCCAAATCTTGTCCTCCCTTCTTCAGGACTCTTCCTCTACCCCTTTTATTCGAATATTTGTTTATGCAAGTTGGTGAGAGGAAAATGTCTAAATTAAGCCACTATGCTCAAGACCTAGAGCAGGGTGTCAAAATACCATTCCCTCCTAGGACGAGAAATTGATTTTTAGCAAACAAGAAAAGAAAGCAACTAAAAAGAAATCTAGGGTTCAGGACCTAGAGCAGGGTGTCAAAAGACCATTCCCTCCCCAGAACGAGAAACCGAACAAAAAAAAGAACACACATACAAGGAAATATAAAGCTCAAGACCTGGAGCAGGGCGTTAAAGGATCATTCCCTCCCTAGGACGAGAGATCGAGTTTTAACAATGAATAAAAATTCAGAACAGTTAACCAAAGCAAACAACTTGGCCCAAAAACAATGAAAACAACAAAAACCAAAATATTAAGATTAGGACTAAGAGCAAGGTAGCACTTCCCTCCCTAAGATGAGAGATTGATCCCCTGGTCAATACAGATCACGTCTTGCACCTTGTTAGCCTTCCCCAACAACAGTGCAAAAATGTTGGTGTCTAAGTGTGAATAAACTATTCAACCCTTTCCTACATTAATTCATCAATCCGGGTGCATACAATTTTCAAGGTAACACGCAAGGTATATGCAAGGGCAAGGTTACAATCTCACATCAACCAAGGATTCATGACTAAGAAATTAAAGCATCGTTGTAACAGTAATGGAAAATAAATTGCATAACTTAAAAGGCATTCACAGCAATCAATAGATATTTGTAACAGCAATAAGAATAAATACACAAAGATTAAAATGGCATACAAAAAAGAAATACGTAGCACTTAATCAAAAGAGCGAGCCCGCCTCTCTGGTCAAGGTTGCATTAATTTACAGCTAAGGATAGAATAACAAAACTGCTTGTATTATATTAATCTATAAAAGAGATGTTACAATACATATCTCTGCACGGCTAACCCTTCGCACAGGAATAAAACCCTTTTTATAAAATACATGGGTAGTAACATATTCCCCAAAACTTGGCAACTAAATGCCCAAAATATACAACAACTAGTTGCCAAGAGAGCGAGAACAACAACTAGTTTCCAAGAGAGCGAGAATAGAAACGATCCAAAATAAGCTTGAAAACAGTTGCGAGTTGGTTATGTTGTCACAATGTTGCCGAACAACTGTTGTGAATCGCGGAACTACTACTACACGCTGTGAAAGTGATACTTATTCACCAGAATCTACGGAAATAATGACTTTTAGTAGTTCGCATAGGTAAAACTCGCGTGACTTTACTTCATCAATTAAATATTCCAAGAGACATAAGAAAGAAGGGTTACCTCTAAGTTTATCCAATAAATGCATATCAATTGGTGCAAAAAGGATGGAAGGATAGGTAAAAAAGTAAGGAAAAGATAAGCAGATTTGGTGCCGAACAATTTTTTTTGTCAGATTCTAGTTATAAATCCACCAAAAAGTTGCACTTAAAGACAACTTCGTACTAAACAATCCAATGTGGAAATTGATTTAAATGGTGAAAGGAGGTAGGCAATTATTGGTACTCTGATTCAAAACACGACATTTGGTTTGTTTACGCTGATGGCATTCTTGCATTTTGATCCATTTTCAATGAAATCTTATTGGAATAGCTTAGTTCAATGTCTGTTATCTCAAGGAAAAAGGATTGGTTGTTAATTCTTATTACTTATTGATTTTAATCACATTTTTCCTTAGCTTTGGCTTGCATGAACATATGTAGGCGTTTGATTCTCTTTACGACCACCTCTTTTTAGTTAGGAGACAAATCAGAATTTTTATGAAGAATGTTGTTTTTTGGTTCTAAGACTCAAATATGGTATATTCATGGCGCCTCGTCATAATGGGCATGCGTAAAATTTATGTGGTCTCCAAGGTGGCGACCCTCAGTGGAAGCACTAGGCCTTACACTTGGAGGTGCATGATACTAGTGTGGCAGGATTTCACATCACAACAAGGTTTACAATTGTTTAAGTCGAAGTGACTTAAATGTGAGTAGGTGGGAGTTTTAATCCATCCGTGTGGTAAAATGCTCAGCATTATATTCCATTATGCATGTTCGGAGATGGCATGCCCCTCTCACGGTGGATTGGATGTGTCTAAAGTCACCTTTGACGGCCAAGGTAAGCTCTTTTATGAGAAAATTATAGTTAACAGTCTCGGAAGGCAGGACTATGGGTTCATTCTCTACACTTGGATCACAATGGAGAGTGTACCAACACCTATCCTTACTCTAAACGCTCACACACTTACATCTTGAGTGCCTTATATTTACATGGCTATGGTTTCAAGGTGGCGGATTTTTTGGGTCCGGATTCTATTCTTTATATATCAGAAACCATCTCACGTTACATGCAAATACAGAGGTATTTGTTTCCCGGACATCACCTATATTTCTAAAGAATGTTCCTACAGAGGTATTTGTTTATTGATCTTCACTTATATGTTTGAAGAATGGTCCTTTTTTAGCTTCATATTTTTCGATTTATCGTTTGGTAGTAGCATAGTATCTTTAGGTATCTCTTTCATAGTGTCAAAGCAGTGTTTGGTTATTGTCTCACATAGGTCGAACTGTATCTAACAATTTAGTCATGGGATTCCAATAATAGTAACACCGTTAATGTTCAATCATGTCATAGTTGCATCGACGATGGGTTATATATTGTCTACTAACTATAACCATTCATGTCTTCTCTGTTTCCAAGCTTCGGTGTTTATTGTTGAAAAGTGTGCAACAAGAAATGCTTGTTGAGAATGCAACAAGATGATGGAGCTTGGTGGAAAAGAGTCGCCTTCACTAAGTGGGCCCGCAGGCTATTTTTGGCGCAAGTCTATTTTTAGACTATGTCTATTTTTAGACATATGGATCATGTCTATGGATTGCAGGTTGCTGTTAATGGATGATTGATCAAGTTGGGAAAATAGATGGACTTCTATTTACCACAGCGGAGTGACACCACAGCGGAGTGACTGCTCAGTCTAAATATAGAACAGTCAAATATTATTAGCTCATAATAATATTTAGACTATAGACTTTGTCTTATTCTCTTGGAGCACTTCAGGATGAGCTACGGATGTGGTACATGCAGATCCCAGAAGGAAATACGTGGTTACCTATGGATGACTAATATTTGCATGCAGGACTTCAGTTAGAACTCAAGTGAGTTGAGTTTAGTGGACTGGAGGTGCAGTTGATGGAGTTGTGTTCAGTTTAGCTTTGTTAAACTGGTTGTATTTAGTCTCACTGGCAAATAGACTAGAGATGAGTTGGGTGAATTAGTTATTAATTAATTCACAAGTTATTAACTCATAATACAACTAATGAATACATCAGTTAACTCAGTTGCATGTCAGTGCATGTTCAGTTCAGCAGGGACAGGTGTTAGAGAATCAGATTGCTATCAGTTGTGACTATAGTTGTGCATCAGATCTTGCACAATCAAGGGATTGAGTATGCCAATGAGTTTGCCCACGTATTTTCCCACATTGTATCTTGTGCTCACGTGATTTTGCCAAGTAAATACGTGGTTGCCTTGGAATCATCATCAGTTCTTGAGCAGGTATTGAGCAGCGGAGCCAGGCAAGCAGCGAAGGAGATTTGAGCCAGTGATTGATTCAGATCTGAGCTGTATTGTGTGTAACAGAGGTGGAGATACTTGTGAGAAGTATTATGCTGTGTAATGTTACATGACTCAATCATTAATATACAGATAGTTGGGGTTTTTAGCGAGATGCTTTCCCCGGGATACATACTGTGTTAATGTGTGAATGCTCTTGATGTTTTATTGTTATTGATGCTGCTATATTGATGATCAACGTAGAGGAGCTTATGTATTGTGTATGTTTTCCACAATAGTACATGATCAGGATAATCTCCATTGAATATGTGTTAAATTATTCAAAATTTCTACATTTATTTCTCATAAGGGTCAATGTTCTTGGTTCTTTTTCTCCACAATTATGGGTTTAGTCTATCATTTGAACTTATTGCATTCCTCCCATCAACAACCCCCTTCAACTCAGACCTTGTTAGGATTTCCTTTCATTATCCCATTTTGTTCTATGGAGTATGGTACCCAGGTACCTTCTGCATATGGTTTTAATTGGGTCTATGTTTGTCTCTACAATGTAATATTCAAATTCATTGGTGTAATATTACATTTCTTGAACACTTTTGTTACCTCACTATTCCATCATGTTGTTTGGCCCATTGGAGTCGATCGTTACACCATAAGTGTCATATCTTTATATTGCAGATTAATTGTGTTCATGGTTCCACAGCTATGCACTCCCAACCACAGAGCTGGCACTTCGAGATTTCCTTCGACGCGTTGTCAAAGACTATTTAGTTGGGAATCTGTAGCAACTTTGTTTGAAGAAACACCCATAGAATTTCGTAAAGAAATTCTTCAGTTGGAGGCTAAATAATTCGAGGATCGTGTTTAGTTCTCAGATTCAGAGTTAGGAGGCAGTAGCCTCAAGTGGGTATTAGACCTAGGGAAGTTTCATAAGTGAAGGATCCACTTCCTTCATTCCGTCAACCTTCATCGCCAATTGGAAACTCTTCCTAGCATGGTTATTAGAGATAATACAGTCAACAATTACAAGCTCTTTGTAGTTCAGGAGGATATAAAGATAATTCTTAGGGATATTAAATACAACTTGGATGATATAGTTGTTTGGTTGTCTTGCATAGAACGTTATGTGGTCTCTGACTCAGACACAGATTCAAATGAAGAAAAGGAAGGGTTTCGGTCATCAATGCTTCTACTCAAGTTTCTCCTTAGGCCAAATCTACTTCCACATCACCAATCATAATCTTGGACTAAAAATTCCACCAAGAAATCTTAGTTTCGGTATACAATGGGTACAATTTAGGTCCACCAAGAAAGTGTTGGGATGTTAATAATGTTGTAGCTTAATGTAATAGATCCTGCTCTACATTTTTTGAACTGAAGAACACATGCCCTTCTGGATTTCAAGGTCCCATGCTCCAGGCAGGCTTGGCCTTGACCTTCTACCTCCGATGGTCCCTCTGGAGCCTCCTCCGGATGGTGACTCCCCCCCTGTTCCTTCACAATCAACTCATAATCTTGATGAAAATGATGTGGCCTTCGCTTCCTTGTTATCTTTCATTAGCCCTCCTCGAACCAGACCCTCAGTCTCCAAGTTTGTAAAAAAAATAGAAGACATTCCTAAAATCATACTACCTCCCTCTCTCCCTCATCGTGTTGCTCTCTCTCTCTCTCTGAGTGTGGTCTATTTTGACATCTCACATGACTATGGCCTCCCCCCCGCTCTGTCCAGAAGTGGGTAGAATGGAACTGGTCCTCCACTATCAGCGGAAAAATCTCGATCAGGTTTTGTGGAATAGGTTACTACATATTCCACTTTGAAACGAAAGAAGACAGAGATTTGATATTTAGGAATGGACCATATTTCATGGATACTATGGGTCTCTATTTAAACAGGTCGACTTTGTACTCTGATCCAGAGTTGGATGTGCCAAATGTTGTGCCAACCTGGGTACGACTCCCTCATCTCCTCCTCCATTGTTAGGGAGATGAATCAGTCAAAGAAATAGGAAATGCAGTGGGTAAATACATCGATAGAAGCGATCCAAAGGAGAATATGCATGTGTGTGCAAGAATATGTCTTGAAGTCGACCTAGGAAAAGGACTCTCGGAAGTAATAAAGATCAAATTTGACAGTTGGATGCACATTCAATAGTTAGACTACGAACAAATCTGATACAAATGTAAGGTACGCCACAAATACGATCATTTTTGTAATATATCTCCAAAAAAAAAATTATCATCATGTCTTATGAGATGCAAACTTACAATGTGGTTTGAATGCATTGAAAGATAATTAGTCAATTAGCTAAGTTAATGAATTCAAATTCTTCGATGCATGATGAAAATAAATCACATTTTTCATTGATTTATTCTTGTGTGTTCTTATGTTATAAGTAATAATTACCTCACATCTTGACAATTATTTTGAATTTTTCATCTAATACTGTGGGAAATATACACTTACATGGAATAATATTTTCAAGGAAAACATATATTTGACTTGTCGTTCACTCGTAGTAATGCAACAAATAAAAGGGAATTTAATTTTGTTTGATGCAATTCTTTGCAAGGATTACAATATTTAAGGTGTATCCATGATGAAGTGTCATTCTAAACCATCATAGGATTATACACAAAAGATTTGATAAATTCACCATCTGATTCTTTTGAATTTTGATGTTTCTTGATTTACCATAAAATATTTTCAAATCAAAACCAATATCTTGGCCTTTTGTACCTGGAATTTAGTGCTAGAATATGATAGCCAAGTCTTTACCTATTGTCTTAACATATATTTTGAGTAGAGGAATAGGCCCCAAATTGGTGACAATTCTAGAATTGGTTGGTTTGGGTTAGTTTTATGATGCTTTATTGATGATGTATTTTAATGATTGATTTTTAATTATGTCTCAATAAACTCTTGATACTTAATGAAGTTAAGCACTGGGAGTTCCTTGGTTGATTTGTGAAATTTAGAAGGAAAAAAATTCAGTCATCAGGTCTTGTCTTTTGTCATCATTGTAACTACTTCTTTAAGCTCGTCAAATATAAAAGAAAGCAATCACAAGATGTGTTTTGAGAAGAATGTATTTTGTTTTGGATGATTGACATGTAAATTTTATGAGTGGCCTTTTTCTCTAAATATTGTACCTTGAGATCAAAGAATTTTATAAAATAATTCACAAAGTCCTCAGCTATCATTGTTGGCGAAGCAATTTTTCCACGCTTGGAAAGAAGAATTCAACATAAAATTGTGTTTTCTATTTTCTACTTGAAAAATTCCACCTTCAACTTGTCCAATATAACCCTAATTGGGCCAGCGATAGATTGTTTATGATTTGGTTTCATGCCATGGTTGGCACGTGTTAACTTGGTTACTCATTCTAGCAAGGCTTCACAAGTGGGATGCCTTAAAATTCTAGAGTTTGCATCCTAAAGACTTTATGAACTCTTATTCTTGTATTGTTATTTTTGTATTTCCATATCCTCTAGGAAATTTAATTATTCACGCCTAAAATTATGAGTCTTAGATCAAAATGGTTCATGCATTATAGTTTTACTTGTTATAGATCACTATTTCTCTCCGGAAATTTTTAAATTTATATGGGAACTCATAAGAGAGTTTGAGCTCATAGGGTGTTACTAGGTCATGATTTAAATAAGATTTCTTCATAAGTAGGTCACTTGATGAGAATAAAGGTTGTATCTCTTGAGCTCTTCAAATATGCCAAAAATTCCTAGAACAATCTAAACACTTATATTTTCTTGTCAGGTGAAATATATTAGCATCATTGTTATTTGTCGTATTTAAGGACAAAAAAGGTCAACATTTTAGAATATATAGAAGTTGGTGATGTAAATGACTTTTAGGCAATTTCAAAGTCTTTCATCTTTTAGATTGTTTTTGTTTCTTGTTATTGTTTCTTTACATGTCATAATCTTTCTGTATCAATTGTTTTCGTGAGAATCAGCGTTTTTTTTCAATTTTAAAGTGCTTGTTGACCTTCAAGCATATTTATCCTTTGTGCCCAAATTTGTAAGGAAATTCTCAGTGTACATTTTTTATTTTTTTATTCATTCTCTTGAAGGTGCTCTAGGCAGAGGATATGCCCTAAATACATTATCCTGAGCTCCTATTTTAAATTTCATTATCTCTAAGATTTTGCTTTAAAATATTTTGTTTTCTCCTAAACCTATTTGTGTGAATTGGAATTATGATTTTTATTTCCTCATTTTCTTTAATATCCCTTTCCTTTTCTGTGGATTTACAATTTTACTTGGAAGGCATATCTGATCCTTTGAAGAAGAGTTGTATGGAAGTGTAGTTTTCATTACTCCATGGATTTACAACTTTACTTAGAAGGCATATCTGATCCTTTGAAGAAGAGTTGTATATGAAGTGTAGTTTGCATTACTCTGTGTATGCTTAGTATGATTCCTCCCTTATTTTTATTTATTTTACCCATTGTTTTTTTTGTTGGTTGATCCATGGTGGATTTGAACCTTGAATATCAGGGTTTACATAATACTTCATAACATGATGATTATTAATTGAAATACCCCCTATGGGATTTATTTCCCCATTGTTGAACTAGAAATTTGATCCTAAAAACTTCATAAATGTGCATATTTATTAGATTGACGAGTGGACAAAAATTCCTTAATACTTTTCATACCACAACATTTTCTGTAAACAAATTTATTTTGCACTAGGATTATTTTTTTCACCTATCCTTGGATTATTATTATTGTTGTTTTCATTGTTTTTACTATCCATATACATGTAGAGAGAATTAAAAAACAAATTTGATTATAAATTACAATTTATGCAGCAGCCTTCATTTGTAATATGTATGTTTGGGAAGTTTTGAGTCAAAAGTGGATATTGTTTTGCCACTTATATTCCATAAAACAATCAAATTGTATTTGTTAAGAATCTCTATATTTTTTACTTCTCAAAATCTCTTTTTTATTTTATAGTTGAACAAGGTTTATGGGGAAAGCAGGCTTCTAGTAAATATTGGAGACTTGGGATTTGGAGCTAGAGAATGTACGTAGATTTTCATTTTTTTGTTATAAGTGGAAAATAAGTAAAATGACATGGAAATTAGTGAAACTGGACAATCGCTACAAGAAAAGTTTTATTTTGGATTGGCTTTTATAAGATGAGACTTCTCATGTATGCATTTGGAATATTTGCAGTATGAATAATATTGTTGTAAAGGAGCTTGGAAGTTGTTATTTCATGTGTATAATGTTAATTGTTTATGGTCTCTATACATTGAAATTCTTTGCACATTGTTGTGAAAAGTTAGTCATCTTGTAAAATTTTCTTAAGCATTGTGTCTAATATGTTGTTCCAGGAGGTAATTGTGCTTGAAACGAGATAGAAATGCTATGAATGAGATGTAATGAATGGTACTAATGGAAAGAATTGAGTGGTGTTTTAGTAGTAGAATATTTTATTTTGGAGAAAGCTCTTAGACTTGTTTATATTTTGAAAGTTGTTTCCGTAGAAAATTTGATGTGTGTGTGTGTGTACTAATTATTGTTTACAACAATTATGCAAATGTTCCCGTGAGTTTATATACATGCATGCTTGTTTGCTTGTGTTTATAAATGTGGCCAATGTTATTCTAACACCTAGTTAGCTAACAAATTAGAAAATGTATTAGAATTTCTAGGGATATATCAATATATTTTGTATTTAAATTAATGCTTAAGAAGACATGCCCTTAAATAATGATGAAATAATATAGGATTCCTAACATGGTAGACACAATTTATCTAAGATACCACGAGTTGCAAGTCTAAATTGACCACCAAATAATGGACATCTAGAACTATGGCCTTGATTAAGAGATCAATAATTACATTGTACCCTGCAAAATTGTTCGTAGTAGGGCCTAGAAAGATTCCTTCTAAACTCACAAGTTCATTAGTTGATGAAAAGATCACCTAAGAGACAAAAACAATGTTTTGGGAAATACGTTTGGTGCCATTAGCATATACTACATAGATTGAGGAGGGTACAAACATTTTCAAACAAAATGCCAAACATGATAAGCAGTGACATCATATATTGATACATAAATACGTAACACAATTCCCAATGACCTTGGCATAGTAATTCTTTATAAAGAACTCACTGTAGGGCTCAGAGATAAGGTTGTCATTGTAGTATACTAACATGTATGTCCCCTTTTTCAACAAATGCTTAACAATGTAGGGATTGTACCAAAGGGGTTCTAATTCACCGATGCCTAATTTATCATGACCTTAATCATAGACCAATACCAAATCACCTTCATAAAAATTCAAGGTCAGACAGATTTTTCATATCCAATTTTAACTCATCTCATATGATTCTCATTGGCCAACATAGTATACGACGATCTTCATCAAGTTGGGCTAAGTATAGGAGGAATTATTCCTTAACATAAATATTTAGAGAGGAGTTAAACAACTAGCTTTAATGACGGTATTTTGCATTCAACTAGAAACACTGCTTCCACATCATAACCAAGTTGGAAGTAGTAAATCTTGTGGAGCTTTTGGTTGAGGTTAAATCAACCTAGAGTGTTGAAAATATCGTTCGATATGAATTACACTTGTTATTCCTGTCCATTCATTGGATCCTAGCCTTCAAAACATGGTTTATGGCTTCTAATTTACCGTTAGCCTAACGGTAGTAGAAAGTGGAGTTTTCATGGAAAAACACCAACTTCAGTACTAATTCAGTCATCACCTTGTTGCAAAAGTGAGACCCATGGTTTGTCACAATCTATTTCAGAACAAAAAACCTAGCAATGATGTGGTTAAAGATGAAAATCCTCACAACAATGGTGTTGTTAAATAAGGTATGCATATCCTCAACCCATTTGGTAAAGTAATCAATGGGAACAATGATGTAGTTATGACTATTCACTGAGGTAGGCTTACATTGCATGAAATCAATACCTCATTTGTTCAAGGGGTCATCAACAACCATGAGATGAAGGGGAGAATGATAAGCATGTATTTTGAAAATGAAGATATAGCATGGATGACACTTCTACACTATATTCGTACAATCTTTGAAGATTGAAGGCCAAAAGTACTCAATGCATAGAATTGTTTGAGTAGTGGCTAACCCAGAAAGATGACCACCACATGCTCCCACATGAAAATCATTCAAGATGTGTTGAACTTCTTCATGATTTAGACATCAACATAACACCAGATCAACCATGCATTGATAAAGTATATTGAGGATTATGTATTGTTTGGATTGATGGTGTATGCGTCGATGATTAATCAAAGGGAAAATATTGCCTAAATCATTAAGTCTAGATATAGAGAAAAATATCCTCGTACCATGGATCAGTCAAGTTAATGAGAAAAAATTACTCATCATGAAATGAATCGACAACAATAGTTATGTCACTAACTCAAGGAATATTAGATAACATCTTTATGAAAACCAATTATTTCTTAGACTTGGTGGCCACAAACTCCAAAATGAATTCTTGCAAGATCACAATCCATTTTGATTTACTTACCCATAATGATTTGTCGACTTATAAAATGTTTCATGGGGTTGGAATCTATAACCATGATTGTATTATGGAAGAGAATTTAATGTCGTAACATCTAAGTGAAAAATACAATAGTTAAACCCAACTTTTCAATGCAAGGGTGATTAGGTGCTCAAAATTATGCTCAAATTAAAAGTCGTCAAAATGGTATGGAACCTAAACAAATTCATAGTGCTCATCATCTTGAATCTGACACAACTCAATTCAAATGAAATAGACACTGTATGCTCCCAGAAACACGATGTGTTCACTTTTTCAAACAAGTAAAAATTTTGCAAGAGCTGACAAGGATGTTGAATGGGCATCTGTATAACCAGTCAGTAAAAGGAATGTTCTTGGTATATTCCTTCAGTATATTCTTCGAAATATTCTCAGGCTCAATGGCATCAGTCTATTGGTCCACATTTTTTTGTTCTGGGCCAATGAGGAGGAAGCCTGAGGCTTTGTTATGGAGGAGAGGGCGGAGGCCAGGCTTGATGCCACGACCTCACATACACTAACGCAACGGCTTATCAATACACTGCATGATGTTACTTAACATGTAAGGGTGGCAGGTTATTATTATAGTTAAATTTTGCAAGGTATGGGTGGGCGGGCAGACTTAACCACCTCCCATGTGAATGATGACCATTGATTAATGTAACCGTCAATGGTCACTACCACGTGGACCACTAACGGTCACTGCCAACAGATCTGCAAGTGAACGATCCTGCAAATGTTTAATGTGACCACCGGAGGGAGGGGGCCAGCGCTGGAGGCTAGCCCCTAGGTGCATGCCCCCCCATATGACCATTACTTTGGTTTTTAGGCCTCATAGGCAAAATTAAAGGTCCTACAAATCTGCCCGAAAATCGGTGAAAATGTCACTCCATTAGAACGCTTGGCGAGCAAAATTGTAGGATGATAACGGATTTTGGGGTAAATGTAGAGCGAATAGTGGGAAAACTAGGAGAGGTCATAACTTCTCCAGTTTTCAACCAAATTGGATGTAGAAAGAGTCTAAGTAGCCATTTTTGGACATTTTGGACTCATTGGAGTAGGTTTCAAAAGCATTTGAGCATTGTAAACACATATGTTTACACTTTTGAGCATAATAGAGAGGCCCAAGCCATTGGAAGTTGGACCAAGGAGACATAGCCCATGAGGGGTGAACTCTTTCATCATGTTCCTATTGTGATGTGTTTTTGGTGATGTTCTATACATTTTTATGTTGTTGTTCAGTCTCTTATTTATGTTAAAATTGCTAATAAAATTAACAGAAAAAATCATTTTACACTTGCAAAACTTATGAATCCTTAAGCACATGGAAAGCATTTTGTTTCTAATTTGAGGAGGATCTTAGCACAACAATCTAATATTATTAATCAGATCAAACAATATTAAAGCAACACCCCACCAATCCTTTGTTAAGGAAGTAGATGACATGCCCATGTTTCCCTTCATCTTCTTGAACAAGTATGATTCCAAACATTGAATTAGAGGCAACAAGATATAGGATAAAATATCAGATATAGCCAGGAGGGCTTAATAGTGGGGCCATCATCAAGTCCTTTTTTAAGGCATAAAAATATCTTTGAGCTTGGTCATCCCATATAAATGGTGTATCTTTCTTGAGAAGGTGCATAAAATCATTCATGATTTTAGCATAATTAGTGATGAAATGGCACAAAAAGTTTTCCTTTCCTTGCAAACTCTAAAGTTGATAGTAGGCAGATTGATGATTGCCTCCACTTTCAGAGGACCAAGCATGATCCCATACTTGGATACGATGAATCCTAGTAATCACCCAAAACCAACGTAGAAAATGCACTTGTGAGGATTCAAACAAATATTATAGTAGCAACAATGCATAAGGATTACTTGTATATGCATTAGATGGTTGGCCCTTCATTGGGAATGGGTAGCAAGGTCATCCAAGTATCACTCCACAATTCATTTGTAGTCATGAAAATCATATGGCATGGACTACTGGAAAGAGGCACCAACCTTTTTTAAACCAAACGATAGTTTCCTATATGCAAAAGTACCCCAGAGGAAAGTGAAATATGTCTTATGTTGGTCTTCCCATTTGATTTGAATTTGATTATAGCTAGAAAAATCATTCATAAATGAAAAGATAGCACTTTCAACACACTCATTAACAATGTGGTTAATGATTGGGGTAGAGTAGTTGTCCTTGGGACATGTCTTATTCTGGTCATTATAATCAACATAAACATGAATGGTACCCTATTTCTCTATGATTATAGGAATGGTGTTAAAAACCCATTCTATGAAAACAACAGGATAGTTAAACTCAACTTTAAGAAATTTATTGACTTAACACCTTGATGGTAGTAGATTTATAAGGGTTAATTGGTGTGCACCTCTTCCTAATTGGATTAGCTCCTTCATATGTGATGATTTCATGTTCAACAATCCATGGATTAACTCCGAGAATTTCTTCATGCTTCCAAGAAAAAAAAATTCAAACTTAATTGAAGAAGGTGGTGTACGTAGAAATCTCATCAAGAGTGAAATATTCACCAATTGGGATGTTTTCCACAACTCCCAGTTTCACTAAAATATTGATAGTGATAGTTTAAGAAACATTGACTAAGTTCCCATAAGACAACACATCATGGGTCATGATGGAATCTTAAGACCATTTGACATTTTGAGATGAAACGAGGTGTTTCAAGTTGTCATTCAATTGTTTTGAACAAGGGATAAAAGATGAATGATGATGCAATTCATCCCGAGGTCAATTAGAGATCGTCATGGCTTCCAAGATAGCTTAATCAAATGGTACCATAGTATTAAGGAAGTCATGAGAACTTGATTGGTCAGCAGCCTAGGTGGGTGAGGAGTAAGGATCAAACTCTACATCCTATTGGAGACATGATTCAAGGTTAATAGTTTCCACTTGTATTGCTTGATAAGCAATTTTGGCAGGGCTCAAGGGCATTTGATGACCATACATGTCTATGTCAATTGAAAAAGGCACTATCGAAGGATCATGAGGTCCTTAATATCCACCAATGGTTGATGAAATTATGTTAACAGTGGTGGAAGGCTATGATGGATTAGGTGGAGCAAATGGAAATGTTTGGTTAAACATGAATGTACCTATTAATGAGGAGTTTTTGAACATCCTGGAAGTGCAAGTTGAACTTAAAATATGTTAGTTAGTCGATAGCGGCAATCTCAATAATGATGATGAGAAAAACAAGTTACAACAATAATGATATATATGTGTGTGTGTGTGTGTGTGTGTGTGTGTGTGTGTGTGTGTGTGTGTGTGTGTGTGTGTAAGACAGGGATTAAGCCACTTCCCCATTCTACCTTATTTTATCTTTATTAGTATACAAAGGTCCTTTGCCTTTATATTTCAGCTTTTTATGGACAAAGTTTGTTGTTACTTTAGCAACATCTTCCATTATTTTTATGTTTGAAAATACTATTGTAATTATCTTTTTGAATGTTCATTAGTGTGATTATTAATTCACTTTTTATAGACACAAATAAATTTGTTTTTCATCTTCAACTTGGAAGTAAATGTTCACTCTAAATATCTTCCATTTTTATTGAATAATTTGTTTTTGATACTCTTCTCACAATAATATTTCCCTTATTTATCGAAGTATCAATTAGTTTTCATGTGTGCTTATTTTTTTATTTATTTTCTATTTTTGTTGAAAATGGTTAGAATTTGTATTAAAAAAAGGTTGTGTCCAAACTTCACATATTATTAATACAAAGATTAAGAAGGAAGACCATAATTTGCATTTCTTTCCTCCCTTGGTTGAAGAGCCGAGAGGAAAGAAGATAAACAATCTTACAGAGAATTTTTCTTCCATATGCTTGAGCACAAGGATAAATTCTTGCAAATTGTTTTTTTTTTTCTCGGTAAAACTATTCTATTATATACAAAAACAGATTACAA
This sequence comes from Pinus taeda, assembly GCA_000404065.3. NCBI lineage: Eukaryota > Viridiplantae > Streptophyta > Pinopsida > Pinales > Pinaceae > Pinus > Pinus taeda. Next base: position 146,102 of record APFE031329249.1, read on the forward strand.
ATACAATCAAACTGTCTAAAAGATCCAGCTACCTGGAAGAAGTGGCAGCATGGAACAGTAGCAGTCGCAAAAGAAGAGAACGGATCAAGCCACTAGTCATTCCCACACAGGGGCGAGAGGAAACAAAAGACCATTCCCGCGCAGGGGAATTCAAAAAACTTTTGACAGAGAGTGTTCATCCATGTGTAAAGAAAAAAACAAACCCTGAACAGCAGCGTTGGCACAATGCCACATTGACACACTAACACAATCATTTTGACACAAAGACAAAGCCAAAAAGGAATAGACAAAATTCCTTCCTTACGGGCAACGTGACCTGAGACGGAGCAGCAATTAATCTTTTGGAACCTCCTCCACAATCCTGCACCAGCCATATTCCTCCGTGTCCTGAGCTTGGACTTCCTCCGCTGCAGTTGTGACAGGCTCCATCTTGATGTCCTCCTTCTGGCTGGTTGGTCTTTCCGTTTCCTTCCCCGGATCTGCAGAGGGCGTCTCCATAGCTTTCTTGGTGTCAACTGGTGATGTCATCTCTCTTTGAGCACTGGATTTGCCCTCGTTTTGGGATTCCTCAATGAATAGCACCGAAACATGGGCGTTGATCCAGGGGCGGTTCAGAGGGCTATTGAAGGTGAAACCTGTTGAGCCAAAAAAGGGCGAGGAGGAGGACCCAGGAGAGCTGGCTTCCAAGGGTTGGCTCTGCCTAAGAAAACTTGCTCCTTCAGCATGAGGGCAATGGCAGTGGCAGTGGCAGTGAGGAAAGGTCTCCGCATCGACTGAAGGGCGCGAGGACCCACCTTGGGTGGAGCCTCGACGGCTGAGCATTTGCTGTCGAGGCCGAACCATTATATCAGAGCTGGTCAAAGCCGAATTGGATTGCAGAGAGCTGAGAGAATCAAATGCAGGCTGAGGAGTGGGTCTATCAGACGAGTGAAAAACCGGAAGGAAATTCGAATGCCAAACAGACAGACAGAGGTTGGGAATGACCTAAAAATTCGGAACTGAGGGGGTGGCCTGTGAATTCAAACCAGGGCTTAACCCCAACAGCACCAGAGGCAGCAGTAGAACCCCAATCCAAACCTGAATTAACATGGTAACGCATGTGCTACCACCGTTTATATTGCCGCTACCCTTGCCTCGAAGTGCTCCCGCCATTACTGTGGTATTCATGGGAGTCGAGGCGTCGAGCCCTATTTCGCAGGCGAAATTGGACAGAGCATTAATGCTCCTCTGCTGTGGTCCTTTGTTTCTGAACCAACGCCGTCGGGAATGTCCCTCTCCACCTGTGTATGCAGCACCTCTACGCATGGCGGGCAGGTGGCCTTCCCTGCTCGCCCGTTCCATCACTTTAATGTCACCCATCAGCACCCGCATCCGGGGCTTGCAAATTGTTTTTATAATAGGTTACATAAAAAATACATAGTCATTGATTTCCAATGATTATTGCGTCTTTAAATAGGGGAGAATCTAGAGTTGATTGTTGGCCCATGAAGATGTATAATTATTCCTATATCCTCTCCAAACTCAACTAGATTTCCTTCCCCATATGAAAGGATGGGAGGATATGGTGATTTCTTCTTGATCTCATTGGAAGAAAGAGATTTGATTTCATAGATGAATAAGCATACAACATTGGAATAATGGTAGGGTTTACACCCTTTCCTTCCTCCTTCTCCACACCTTCCTCCAATGCTTCCTTTCCTCCCCCATTTGATTCCTTTGTGTCCTCATCTTCCTCCCCTCTCTCATTTGCTTCCTTCTCTTCTATTCTGGTTGGGGCATTTCCCTTTGAATATGCTTAGGAATTGGATGGACTGCATCACTTTCAAGATGAACTATTTTAGAGTTGGGGTTTCTCCATGATTCTTCTTCTATTTTGATTTCTTTCTCTAACTTCTAGGTATCCAAGAACATTGAATTTTTTATTTCTTGTTTTGGAAAGTCCCTCTTAGAATGACCTTTATCACTCTTGAATTGAAAATTTATGCACCCACTAGGTGTTGGCCTAACCTTATTTGTTGAACAACTTTTAGTAAAATGTCTATAAACATGGCATGTGTTGCACTTAAAAAGAAATTATTCATAGTCTAGGGTATGTTGGTGACTCCATTTACCTACATTTCTTTACAATTCCTCTAAAAGACCCTTCTCCATGTCCACCTCCACACATGTTCATGTGCATGAGTATATGATTTCTTTTGGATATCAAATCAATAAATCATCCTAGATATTTCTTAATATCTTTAGGAGAGTTTGGGATAGTTAACATCTTAGAATATCAAAGGGAGATGTGGCTACCAACCCACATCGAGGTTGAAGCAATCTCTTATTTTGGATTGAAGATGGGAGATCAAGGAGATAATAACGTTCACTAGAAATGATGAAATATGATCTAGAATGAAAGATCGTGTTGCATTCCTCCCTATTGAGAAAACTAAACATCAGATATCCTCATATAGAAGAAAATGAAAGAATCTATCCATGAACCTCAGGTGACTAGGGCTCTACTAACCAATATCCTACAACTATTGGGCTAGGCCAAAGACCTGCAAATTTATTAATTGGTTCACACTTGGATTTTCTTCTTGGTTTTGGGGATGGAAGATGCAACTAAACAATCGAGTCCATTCCTTTAAGAAATCTCCTTTATATAGGATGATTTTCCTTTTTTTTACATGAGAGATCTAACAAAAGCTTTGAATGCTTCTATCTTTGATCAGATTTCATCTCACATTGTACCCTATAGCAAAAATCTCCTCACCAAAATTTGATTGGATAACCCCCATGCACTTAAAATCCATGTTGGATTGTCCGCCTGGGGTAGCTCAAGTGGCGATGGCCATGGAAATGAAGTCTCGCCAAACTGGAAATCTTGGGTTCAAATCTTAGGCTACCCTCCCCTCGTAAGGTGAATAATGGACATGTAAACACGAAAATCAGAGAATCCTACCAAACTTATATATATGTATATGTTAGATTCATGCATTAACCTCTCATTTATTTATATAGGGTGACATGACTACTTTCAAAAAGCCATGGCAATGAAGGTAAACTCGCAAACCTCACCATAAGTTTAAATACAAAGCAACTCACTTTACATTTCTAATTTATTAATATTATATTTTCAAAAATATTTATTAAATGTAATTTAGTAATCAAAATAGAAAGTGGCCATATTAATTACGTAAATCTAAAATTTGACAAACATGACATTACATTCAATATTTGATAAACAAATTAAAATTATAAAATAACTAAATTTAATAAAATTATTATTAATGAGTGCACATTTGGATGGAATAAGGGCTTTTCTTCTTGGTTTTAGGGATGAAAGATCCACTAAGCAATCATTTCCAATCATTTAAGAAATCTCCTTCATATAGGATTATTTTATTTGTTTGATTTTAAATGCTTTGAATGCTTTTTCTCTTATGGGATTTCATCTCCCAATGTGCCCTATAAAAGAAACCTTCTCAAAACTTGTTTTCGATTCATGTATTGACCTCCCATTTGTTGCTATAGGTTGTCACTACTGTCAATCATCTATAACAATGAAGATAAACTTCCAAACACAACAATAACTTTAAATAGAAAACAATTCACTTTACATTTCTAAATGATTAATATTCTATTTTCAAAAATAATTTTTAAATATAATTTATAATCAAAATAAAATTTATATTCTAATTTATAATATTCTATTTTCAAAAATAGTTATTAAATATAATTTAATAATCAAAATAAAATATTCACTATATTAAATTATCTAAAATAATATATGTAAATTTGAAAATATACACATATTATAAATAATTAAATTTAATAAAATTGTGTAAAAAAATTTACATACAATTCATTCAATTTATATATATATATATAATATATATATATATATATATATATATTATTTACACACAATTCATTAATATATATGTTCTATTTTCAAAAATAATTTTTAAATAAAATTTAATAATCAAAATAAAATTTATATTTCTAATTTATTAATATATTTATTTTCAAAAATAGTTATTAAATATAATTTAATAATCATCAGGGTTTTGGATGATGGTGAATGGGTGCACTGTTAAGGCACCTTATGATAGGTTATTGGTTCAAATCCCCCGTGAGGTTTCCTACCAACAAAAAAAAATTAATACAAAATAAATATTACTATATTAATTAATTTAAAGTAATATATGTAAAATTGAAAAACATAACATTATATTCAAAAATGTGATAACAATATTAAAATAATTAAATTTAATAAAAAATTGTGTATAAAAAATTTACACACAATTCATTCATATATATATATATATATATTATCATTTCCCTATCATTCTCGTTTTATTCTTATTTAATATTTCAATTATATTTTGATCAAATTAAAATATTAAAAAAAAACAAAACAAATTTAGTCATACAGTATTAATAAACATAATATTATAAAATAATTAAATTAGGTTACTAACATTTCAATTCTACTTTAATCAAATTCAAATATTTATAAAATAAAAACAAAACAAAACAAAATTAATCATTGATTTATGATAAATCAAAATCAAATGGCTTCATTTGGAATATATGGGATGTGAAAAAATTTATGATATTGATGACTATGAAGGTTATTGCGATGAAGGTATTGAATAATTTTTTTATAATAGGTTTCTTTCTAAAAATATATTTTATGTAACGTTTGATATTTATTTGTGTTCATTGTTTCAATAGTAGATATTATATGAACAATTGGGCAGAACTATTAGCTTGTAAACATTTACTAGTATATGCAAAAGCAAAGGGTTGTGCTCATCTTCAATTTTATGGAGATTATATGATTGTAATAAATTGGTTAAACAGAACTCAGACTTGCAAGAATCTAGTCTTGATTCCCATATTAGAGGATTTATGGCAGATAAAAGACTCATTTTCTTCTTTTTCACGTTCACACATATGCAAGGAGCGAAATGGGCAAGAATATAGACTTTCAAAAGCATGTCTAAACATGGAACAGTGGTTGTGGCACATTCAAGAGCAACACGAAGGTCCATCTCCATAATTCTATCACCGACCATATATAGAACATGCTGGGCAAAGCTTAATATTGTATAGATTTTATCTGTGTCTTTATCTATTATATGCCCAGTGCATGTTGTTGTCTACATCTCATCAACAAGATGATAAACATGGACATATCTCATTGTTATTTGATGTCATATATATTTGATCATCTCAGTATTAAAACTGATCATGGTCCAATTAGTTTATTTTTGGACTGCATTTGTTTAACAAGTCCCATATCTAGTCTGTTTCTTTTGGGACAACTCTCAGTCAACAAGTTTCATATCTATCTTTCTGCTTGAAATGCACTTGGGGTGCATCTACTAAATGTAATTTTGTATCTTTTCTCCTAAATAAATGAAAATTACTATTATTTTTCTTGTGACAAAAGAGAGAGAGAGAGTATATATTATATGCATTTTTGTTTATTTTTGTCATATATATAAGAATAACTTGAGTTAGGAGATAGCATTTCCACTGCGTTTTGGGTTTATAATTGGTATTTTATAATTGAATAATTTTGACGAATACACTTTGCACATACTCTTTGGAAAATTTAAGATGGATATAATTAATTAACATTATGATAATTATTATTGTGAATTGTACTTTAAAATTATATAATATTTACTATATATATATATATATATATATTATTATATATATATATATATATATATATATATATTATATATATATATATAATATTGTATATGATATATATATATGTTTATTATGTATATATATATTATATTAGGTAAAAAATAAGTGTGGAAAAGAGTAACTAACATGCAATGTTTAGTAAAAAGGAAGACTCATTGTTACAATTAAAATGACTAAACAAGAGTAATGTGAGGCAAAGTCCATTTCTGTGACCAGGTATAGATTATTCCTAGGTGTATATGGCGTGAAGAAAATTGTAAAATGAACCAGAAGGGATATATTTGTTCAACTTACTTTCAAACTAGGAAGCTCTTAAATGTGTATGTGAAGATCTTTTAAATCAAAGATCCTACTCTCCTCTCCTCTCGCTATAGCTTTCCCATTAAATATTTCAGTAGCTCCATAATCACAAACAACCTGCAAAAAATAAATATAATTCATAAATATCGATTTGAATCAAAATAGATGAATCCTTGGAAAAACAAAAATTGTATTAAAGAAAATCTAAACTAGCTAAAAATATTAAAACTTACATATTCAAGAAATATAATTTATTAAGTTCAAATCAAAATAGATGAACCCTTGGGAAAAAATGTATTAAAGAAAATCTAAAGGGACTAAAAATATTAAAACTTACATGTATTCAATAAATATAATTCATTAGTATCATTTTGAATCAAAATTAGATGAATCTTTAGAAAAACAAAAATTGTATTAAAGAAAATCAAACAAGCTCAAAAGATTATAACTTACATATTTAGCTTCAAGTCGGTGTGTTTTACTTGACTAGATTGATATAGAGAAATGGATTACACTTCAATTGAATAGTCATATGGGATTTATAGTTTTCCATAAAATTTGAAAATTAGTTATGGAAAAAATCAAATTCTCTATTATTAATTATGGAAAAAACTACTTATTATTTTATAGAAAAAACAAAATTCCTTGTTATGTAATGGAAATATCAAATTCATATGTTAAATTTCTTTACAATCTTAAAGATAAATTGGAATATATTACAGCCAGAGTTAGAACTACTATTTTAAAAGTCGAGTGTGTATATGTGTGTGGGGGGCCGGGGGGGGGCAAGGGGGGGAATTTAAATATACCTATCAAATTGATGTTTTAAAAAATTGAGTGTCATTAATGATGTGTATATTTTTAAAATGTGAGTAAATGACGGTTAAATAAGTGAAATATGGGTCAAATTTAATCACTAGTTGTGACTTCTAGATGTGGGTGATTTACATATGAGTGCACTAATTATGAGTAATTGCTAGGTTATATAATAAATTCATCCTTAATTATGGGTAGTTTGTAAAATCATTGCAGTCTAAAGTGAGATTTTATATAATTGTGATACCCACAAGTGGGTGATATTTTATATAATTGTGATAGCCACAAGTGGTGTTAATGTTATAAATGTTGAAAGATCAAATCAATGTGTTAAATACTATAAAATCTAAGGTGTTAAATTGCTTTGTACATATAAAATGGATTACCTTATTTGACACTTGTCTTTATCCTCCTCCTATGGCCATTATCCTGAGGATTGTTGTCAATGTTTCTTATATTGTTCTAGATGAATTTGTTATGAGTGTAAGAATGATGCACCCCTTCATTGTATGTAGGTTTCCACAATTCGTAGTCATGGTTGATATGGTTGATATTGTTTTTGGAGTGTGCTTATGTATTCAAGATTTCGAGAATGTTTAATGTTTGGGACCAAAACAAAGTATAATGATAAAAAAAATAGTAAGAGGGTCTATTTAAAGAGAGAGTAGATATTAACAGTCAAATGATTGTTTCTATAAGAAAATAAAATAATAATTTACAAAGAAAAATTAAAAATGATAGAAAAGAAATTTGAAAATGATTAAGAAAATAAAATAAAAGATTTTTACTGAATAGCAAGAAATTATAAATAAAAGAAGAGTGTTATATTTGAAATGAATTATTAAAGTTAATGTTTAATACTTATGGAAAAAAATTTGAATATATTAAAAGTGTACATAATATCATAACTTTAGTGGTATGATTATGGTTATAAATCATTGCAATGAATACACTAACAATAATAAATAATATTAACATTATGAAAAGTATTAAAATAATTAACAGATTAATATAACATTAATGATGTATTAAAAAAGAATTAAAGATTGATTAAAGGATTTGCAAAGAGTTATACTAAACATTGATCTCTATGAAGAGAGATGAAAATTCATAATAGGTCAAATTGGGGGGAAAAGAAATCTATAAATGTGGATGATAAAAGAATAACAGAAAAAAATGTTTGGTTGTTCTTTAATACTCTTAATGTAAATTATATTTAAATAATTTAAATTGAAATTTACAACTAAAACAAATAATTAATATAATAAACTTATGAAAGTATTAAACGAAGATTAAAGATTAATTAATAATTTATAAGACTATAAAAAGGAATGTAAAGATTATTAAGGAGGCAAATATTTAATACCCATTGACCTATGCAGAGAGATGAAAATTATAAATGTGTGATAAAAGAAATAAAGAAATAAGAATTTAACACATGGTGTGTTTTTTTTGTTTTTTGTTTTTGTTTTTTTTTTATTATTTAAAGGATTGAATAAGAAATCAAATAGATTAAGAATTTGAAGGAGAAGAAAAGGAATAGATTAAGATAATGAGATTAATAAAAGAATTATGAAAAGATTAAGTAATAAAAAAATATTATGGTAATATTATATTAAATTTAAATAATATGATTTTAAAAAACATGATTAGGTTTTGAAAAATAGAGGAAAGGAGAAAGAAACAAAGGGTCATTTTAGGAAATGAGAGGAATAGGAACCAAAAGGTTGATGAGAAGAGGTGGGGAGTAGCCATAGGGGAACAAAGGGAAAACTAAGCTTTAGAATATCCTTTAGAGGGGGCAAGGGAAATTTGGTGATTAAGATAATGGAACAAGGGCTTCCATGAATCATTTAGCTTATATCCAACCTCCCTATTGAATTTATTCAGATGCATTTCAATTTCAAGGGGACCAGTGGAATGTAAAGGTGCAAAAATCGGGATTTTGGTCTAGTCAAAGGTAATAAGATGTTTGGATTTGAATGAGTGCTCAACTAACGTTTATTTCAAGATATGATTGTGATTAGTATCAGGAATATTCTCTTTCAAACGAGCTTTAAAAGACCTACATATTTGGTATATGTAAGACTTTCTATAGGAACAGGGAATTAGATACACTACAAGCATCAAATCAACTATATCCTTAGGGGACCTGAAAATTTGTTCTAGGGCCTTGAGAGGTTTAAATATGATTTTAATGTTCTTTTTTGCTAAGAATTCAAATAAATGATCAGTAGTGCCTTTAATATAGGGAAGAGATATGAGAGCTTGAGGGGAGGATGAGGGTCATTTAGGGAAATGAAAGTAGCAGAGTGATAAGCTTTTTTTATTTCAAATAAGGAATAACCATTGTTGATGAGGGATTTTTTAGGTGGGCTATTTTTTTGGTTCTATATTGAGGAACAGAAATTCGTTAAGCCCTATTGAATAGAGTTTTTAGGACAAGGGACTTTTTAGAAGGATGGAAATGTGAATTTGCATGGAGGTATTAGTCGATGTGGGTCTTCAAACAATACACATGGAAAAATACATAACCATTAGGAAGACAAAAAACATGGACATCAAGAAATGGAAGTGTGTATTGCTCTTCTAATTCCATAGTGAATTGGTTGTGAGAGGAGAGATTGTTGAGGTGAATAAGGAAAGAATGGCGGGAAGGAAGCCCATGAGACCATACTATGAGGTGTCATCAAAGAATCAATACTAACAATTGGGTTTTTATGCCAAGAGTTAAGGGCCATAGTTTTGAAATGCTCTGTGGATATATTTTTTATAACAGGAGATAGAGATGATCCCATTGTGGTGCAATCAATTTGTTCATAACAAATACCCCTATAGGAGAACAAAGTAGAGGAAAGGTGAGTTTTAATGAGGTTAAGAGTTTCATAATCAACTAGCTTGGAGATTAATTCAAGGGTTTTTAACACAAGGATTTTTATGAAGACGAAAGCAACATAAAAGCTCACCATCCCATTGTTGTGATATTTATAATTTTTCGCTTATTTTGTAAAAATCCTTTATTTTATTAATTATTTTTCAAGTTTATTTACTATCGTCCTTAACACTCCTTTTTAAATTATTATTTTGTTTTCTTATATAAATAGTCATTTGAGCGACAATGTTTTCTTTCTTTAAATAGACCCTCACACTCTTTTCCAATAAATATGATTTTTTTGGTCCCTGTTTATGGGTGGAGTTTCCACCATAAACGTTGGAAATTATCATAATCTTGAATACACAACCATACTCCAACAACGCTATCAACGATGATGCATCCCTGTTTTATAAGCCCTAATCAAAACCAACATGACTAGTAGTTATGGCTTCAATCTTAATAACCAATGGTAATGAAACAACAACATGACAAGCAATATATAATCTATTATCAAGAAAATCACAGCGATTAAACCATGTGTAATTTCTTTAGAGTGATATTTCTCCTTCACACACAATTTCATGTTGAAAATGGCAACAAAAAATGCTAAAAATAGCATTATTGTAAATAGCAGTTCAGGTACCAGTGTTGGACATAGCAACAAGGAATGAAAAATGGAAGTGCTATAAATAGCATTTCGGGATGGATTCCAATTTTAGTTAGTCCCTGAACTAAATTGAGAAGTAAAATTTGAATTTGATCTTAGCAGTTGTTTGTAAAATAATTAATTAATTCATCTTGAGTTAATTAGTTGCAGAAAATCAAACATGAAGTCTATGTGAAGACATGCAACAGTTTTTCCATTGATTGAGGAAGTTATCCCTTGATTAAAGGAGATCAGGATGAGTTGTACTTTGAGTTGTAATTAGTTAGCTCAGTTAACTGAGTTAAGTCCAATTAAATTAATTCCAAACAATTGGAAGAACTAATTGTGAGTTCAGTCAATTAATGCATGCATGCACGCAACTAGTGTTATCCAGATAACTGAATATTCTCTCATAAATAACTCATGCATGTCAGTTCAGTCAGAGACCTAGTTGAGATCAGAGGAAGGGACAGTGTACTATCAATTAGAGGATTTTCCCTATAAAGGAAACTCATCCATGCAGAAGGAATTATCTCCTTTAGGATTGCGCAGTTAGTTTTGAGTTTAATGTGTTGTATGAGAGGCAAATTCAAACAGGGGCAGCATTGGACCCCAAGAGAAACTACGCAAGGAAATAGGAGGCTTGGAGGGTAGAGGAGAAGGTTGGTGAGAAGCCTTTGACTATATATGAGCAGCATAGGGATTGTACTGAGAGCAGGATAGCTTATGAGCTAATGCTTTGTGTAATCTAGACATATTTCCACTTGTATGATAATACAGAGATCAGGGTTTTTAGCTGTGGCTTTCCCTAGAGTATTCTTCTGTGTTCATGTGTGATTGATTTCTCATACTCAGTTATATGTTTTCTATTTGATCTTGCTCATATTTGAATAAGCTTCTGCAAGTTTGTTTGTAGAAGTAGATCAAGTATTTTGCTTGAGTATATTGCATTATCAGGTGATCTACGGTGAAATTTCTGCATGGTATCAGAACTGGATCTGTAGAAAATTCTACATGGTATCAGAGCAAAGGTGATCAAAGCGAAGAATAGTATACAAAGAAGGGAGAAGTTCAAAGTTTAAAGTTCCTGATTATAGAAATTGAGTTCTTATCACATCTCAATTCACCAATGGCATTCAGCGGTTTAAGACTCGAGTATGCCCTTTATGGCAGCTTGAATTATATAGCCTGGAAGGATCACATGCAGTGTTAGAGGACAACGATCTAAAGGACTTCAATGATCAAGAAGTCCCCAAGCTGGCAGCAGCTAATGCTACAGAATTAGCGAAATGGAAGAAATGTGTGGCTAGAGCAAGGAGAATCCTTCTGGAGGGAGTTCGAGACCAGATAGTCTCAAGTCTCCATGGGAAGGAGACACCGTTTTCGATGTGGAAAACATGGAAAGATATATATCAGAACAGCAGCGATTAGAGGAAGTTGGCGTTGAAAGACAAGCTTCAGAAAATCAAGTGTGAAAAGGGTGACACAATCTCTACATATCTAAACAAGCTCACCACCTACAGGGATGAGCTTGGAAGTGTAGACATCACAACAACAGATGACGACATGGTGAGTCTAGCTCTCCTCAGTCTTCCTAAGAGCTGGCATAGCTACCAAGACTCAGTAAATGGAAGAAAGAAACTGCTAGATTGGGAATGACTTTAGTCGGATCTGATGCAGGAGGAGATATGAAGAAGCACCAGAAATGGATCTTCTTCATCCAAGGAGGATGAAGAAAATTGCACCTTAGGGAGTAAGGCAAAGAAAGGGAAGGAGAAGGATTCTCGTCCCAAATCCAGTTCTTCCCATGGTGGGAAGAAGTTTGACAAATCGAAAGTGCGATGCTTTCATTGTCATGAGGTGGGCCATTTTGCTATAAATTGTCCACTGAAGAAATCCAAGAAGGGACCCTTGGAAGGATTAGAAGGTGAGGCATTGGCCTCACAATTCGAGTTGGATTTCACACTCTTCACATGCATGGTTTCATCCATGGTGGGATGTGGTTGGCTTCTTGACAGTGGAGCTTCTTTCCACATGACCAGGGACAAGAGTTTGTTTAGTACCTTGGAGGAGAAAGATCTCCAGATACTCATAGCGATGGGTAATGATGAAAAGAATAGTGTCTCAGGTGTAGGCACAGTTGCGTTTAAGAGGGACCATGGAGCTCGCATTACCTTGACCGATGTCAAGTATGTACCAAGACTAAGGAAAAATTTGGTGTCGATCGCAATGCTAGAAGACAAAGGCTATGATGTAGTCTTCAGTAAGGGAAAGGTTTTCCTTCGACACATCACCACTAGACAGGTGAAGAAGATCGGTTCACGAGTCAAGAACTTGTATGATTTTGAGGTTCAAGATGCATGCAAAGCCTTGAGGAGCAAGGCAACTGACGGAGACTTGGTGGTTGAGAGGGAGAGTACATTACCTCTCAACATGCAACGCAGAAGAAGTCTCAGAAAATTGTGGAGGAACCACAATTGGTGAAGCAGCTTCAGGAGGTTGTGGAGCAACCACAGCTGGAGAAGCCGAGAGAAGATTGAGTGGAGGCATCCATTCATGTAGAGCAGAGGGAGCACATGAATCCATACCTCTGGGTAGGAGGTGGGGCGATGTGGAGTGACAGTCCCAAGAAGGTTGGAATAGGGGTAGGATCATTGAGGTACCTAACCTCTTTGATTAGACCTTGCTATGGGAGCCCCGATGAGGAGTAGCAGGACTAGTTAAGTGGGTAGAGATAGATGTGGATGGAGTGGCAAGGAGAGCTACAGTGCAGGAATCCCAAGACAGTGCAGAGCTAGCAAGCTGCAACAATGTGAGAGGCACATGAGTGTTGCACCAGTGTAGGATGGCACAGAGAGGTGTGCAATGGTGCGAGATGCATGGAGTGTTGCAGCAGCTCAGAGATCAGAGAGGGATCACTTGTCAGCGGTAGATGGATCTTTAGCATCAGAGGTTGTTTCTAGCCCAACAGGGAAGTCAGTTGGGAGATTTTTTTGTTTCTAGAGTTGTTGGAGCAACAACACTTGGGAGAAGTGTTGCATGTAGAACATTCCAAAGGTTCAGGATCGGGTTCAAGTTGAATGTCTTTCTTGTTGAGAGGGAGTGTTGAAAATGGCA
>APFE031329249.1:164949-224658 GCA_000404065.3 Pinus taeda
ATAATAATATTTTAATATCAGTATTAGATTTAATGATGTTTTTTACATGGCATGACTAGCAAGTGCACTTTAGTAGCCATAATTTGATTTTGTTGAAGCTTGTCCAAATGGAGGATCCAGTCGATTTCCCGATCAAGCCATCTCTCATCCACATTTTCACCTTAATGCCACCTAGGTATTTAGCTTGAATGATGTCTCCCACAGACATTCGCCAAATAAGCCATGCCATAGAGATTTAGTTAATAGATCCCATCCAAAAACTTTCAAGTTTAAGATCCCCCCAACCCCCAAATTGCGTAGGAATCATGATCTTATCCAAACTACTTAGATTGAATTTGAAGTGTTTTCCAGAGCTAGCCCAGATGAAGTCTGCCATAATTCGACAAATTTTATGGATGATAGTGGTTCGAAGACAGTATAGGTGTGACCAGTACACCGCTAGTTGTTGCAATACAGATTGTGTGAGCGTGACTCTGCCCTCGAGATTCAAACAATGGTGCTCCCATCAAGAGATTTTCCTATGAATTTACCAGTGATTCATAACCAGTCATTTACTCTATAATTGTTTGGTTTGATGTTGAAACCTAGATATTTCAAACCCGAACCAAGCGGTTATGTGGCCACACCAATTAGGTTTGAAATGTGATCTATCTCCTCCTGTTGACCTTTAGCATATAATAACACTGATATTCCTTTGCTAATTATAAGCCCTGAAACATTACCAAACCTACAAAAGATATAGGGAAGTGTGACCCATTGCAACCAAGAAAGAATTTGAAATATCATAATGTCATCAACAAAAAAACTATGTGTAACCTTTATGCCATGACCTAAGGTGAGTCTAGGAAATTGATGCTCCATTCTGGCAGCTTTGATTTTGTGGCTGAGACCATCCATGACAAGTATAAATAGCAGGGGTGATAATGAGCAGCCCTGACGTACTCCCCTTCCTACACCAAATAATTTAGTGGGATATCCATTTATGATTACAACATATTGAATAGTGGATATTGTTGATGTTTTGTATTTTGAGGTTGAGGGAGTAAACACATAGGATGGCATCAAAACCACTTTGGAAGTTGGGATCTAGCCCTATCAGCTTCAGAGAGGGATCTCTCTATAAAATTTCGCTATGTTTGATGTAAATTTTAGGCTAGTTATTACTGCATTGATTACTTTGTTTGAATTTCTTGGTTGATGAAATTGTTATAATTCCGTCGGGCTATGGAGTTTGAAGATTAATTGGATATGCATCAAATTTTGATGGAGTTTCACATGGCAAGATAGGTTGCACTAGTTGGATCTTTCAGAATTTTAAATGGATTATGAAACAGAAGAAACGTAAGGTTCAGCTAAGGATAAATGAAGGATTCCTTAATTTGACTTCAGCAGAAAACATATAAATTACTAACAACCAGAATAGGCTGTTATGTATAACATATCCTCTTCGTCATGGTTTTTGTTATGTAATTAAGCTTTTCAGAAATGACAAAGAAAGAAGACAATGATTAAACATATGAAAAGAAGAAAAACATCACCAATTCGTACATCACATGAATCTTGTGAAAGGTCCCTGTATTATTGACGCTCCAGTACTTTGAAAAATTACAATATGCAGAGGAAATTACATTCAGAAATCAACAATAAACATCTCTTACTTCAAATGATGAAGTATTTATAAAAATCCTAAAATAAAATATCTTGAAAATATATCAAGATTTGTTACAAATATCTCCAATTGTATTACACAAATAGAATTGAAATATAGGACATTCAAAACTAATGAATCTACTTGGAACTATCTTTATGGATTTTTGGTGACAAAGAAGAGAAAATTGAATTTGATTGCAACTCTTATTTAATGAGGTGGCATCCAAGTCACTAACTGTCTTTGAGCTTTTTCCTCCCAAAATTCTGAAAACTAGAGTCCTGTAATACCTTTGTATATCCCAAACCGTAATAGTTGTTAGAACACTGAGAGAGGTTTTGTGCATAAGGATGTTAGCAACAAAAACCTCTTTCCGATTTTGAAAATTCATTCTCATTTTTTTGTAAACCATGTTTGCAATTAATGTGTTGTATAGGAAAAAAAATAGCTTTTCTTGGCCATGAAACAGACATATGACTTGGAGGCAAGAGGTGACATTGAGGTACATGGTTGGCGAGAAGGTGATTAGGTGGAAGAATAGGAGTGGCGGAGGTGTCGGGTAGGGACAACGATAAAGGAGGGGGAAACAGTTTTAGAGGGGGTAGGGAGTAGTAGGTGGTATAGGTTGGAGGGTGAGAAACACTGATAGAAGGCCACGTGGTGATGGGGCCCAGCGGGAAATACCGCTTTTTCATACCCCTCCCCCAACAATAAAGGTAGGATGGAGGGAGAGGGGGATGAAAACAAATGGGTTCCGTCGATCCGAAAGAGCAGAGAATATCGAGGTGTTTGATTGTGGCCCATTTTAACCATAAACAACAAAACGGATTTTTGTCCATATGTGCCTCGTTGATAATGCTTTAATATAATACTTTGGATAAAAATTCAATGAATTTTCATTATCCCTTTGTCCTTTTAAAATTTTCTTGAAACTTAGGATAAAAGGCAAATATGAAATTTCTGAAAAATACTCAATCACCTTGAGATCCTATAAATTATAGGACCATAACAGTGGCTCCAGCTGGGGATGGCACTCTCCATTTGAGGTGCCAAGAACATTGTAGACTAGTAGCATGATCCATTGGGCTGATCCCAAAACCTACAACCTTTCTACCATAAAATCTCTACTACTGAAAAACTCTCAAAGTGAAATCCCCATTCTGCACACTAAAATCTGAAATACACACTGAACTGAAAGTTGTACTACTATCTAAAACTGAAATTGACAATAATGCTTGAAAAAAAAATTCTCAGAGTGTTAAGCTTATTCGCACACTACTACCTACTCTACACTGCTGAAAATTTTGTTGAATCAAATAATACCAAAATGCCAATGAAGCCAGTCAAGTGGTTGTTGAAGCAAGTGGGCCACTTGACTGTTTGTTAGCACAATCAAAAGGACTACTTAACTTTTTGTCCATAAAATCAAAGTTGTAGAGTGCAATGGCAACTATTGTTGGATTTGGTCATGAAAACATGATTTAACACTTGAATTGAAAAGAACCTCCAAGTAGTTTGTTATAGGATCAGTAAATGCATGATTAATTAGTTTACCTTGCAGGCCTTCATTGATTGATTGAGCATGGAAGATTTAATCAGTTGTATTCTCAAGGTTAAACCCTGATTCCCACTATTCAGTTTCAATCTTGTACTCGAAAACATAGTTCTCGGCAATCTGCAAATCAAAAGGCAATACAATCTCCTCTTGTTTTGGAGGGAAGATTTTCCAAGAATTGTTTAGGATCTTGAAAATTATAGGACTAAATCTGATAATCCAAGATTTTAATATCCTTCTCGAATCTTTCAACAACTAACTCAAGAAAACAAAATTTACTTTCAGGATAAAATTTGCTTAATTTCAAACAAAGAAACATGACCGTTAAAAAACCTTCATCGATTTGAAAATCAGATAATTAATCCCTGACTTCTTTTAAAGCTTCACAAGACAGAGGATTTTCCACATAACCTATCATCTTGTTTAGCAAGAAATATGAGCAACTTGTAGTGGATTCGCCATGAGTTTTTTACAAA
Source organism: Pinus taeda (assembly GCA_000404065.3). Lineage (NCBI taxonomy): Eukaryota > Viridiplantae > Streptophyta > Pinopsida > Pinales > Pinaceae > Pinus > Pinus taeda. The sequence goes on from APFE031329249.1 coordinate 168,629, forward strand.
TTTGGATTCATTGACACTGGAGTCACACTAAAAACTTTGAAGCTCTGGATACTTTGAACATGGAGTCGCCAGGTGAATGATACAACCTCCTTGTGTCTGATCACTGTCCACCATCAGTAATCAGATTTGGAACTTGATATGCTTTTCTTAGGAACCTGAAATGTTCAGATTCCCCAGCGGAGTCGCCACTATGTTATTGTTCTGTATTTTTGAGATTGAGGGAGTAAACACATAGGACAACACCAAAACCACTTTGGAAGCTGGGATCTAGCCCTACCAACTTCAGAGAGGGATCTCTCTGTAAAACTTAGTTATGTTTGATGTAAATTTTAGGCTAGTTATTACTGCAGCTATTGTGTTGTTTGAATTGCTTGGTTGATTAAATTGTTATAATTCCATTTGGCTATGGAGTCTAAAGATTAACTAGATTTGCATCAAATTTTGAAGGAGTTTCACAGGAAAAGCTAGGTTGCACTAGTTGGATCTTTCAGAATTTTAAATGCATTATGAAGCAGAAGAAATGTAAGATTTAGTAGAAACTAAGGAGCAATGAAGAATTCCTTAATTTTACTTCAGCAGAAAACATATAAATTACTAACAGCAGGAATAGGGTGTTCTATATAACATATCCTATTCATCACAGTTTCTGTTATATAATTAAGCTTTTCAGAAATGACATAGAAAGGAGACAATGATTAAACACATGAACAGAAGAAAAACATCACCAATTCGTACACCACATGAATCTTGTGAAGAATTTCCTTGTATTATTGATGCTTCTAGCAACTGGAAAATTACAATATGCAGAGGAAATTACATTCAAAAACCAACAATCAACATCTCTTACTTCAAATGATGAAGTATTTATAAAAATCCTAAACTAAAATATCTTGAAAAAAAATTAAGATTTGTTACAAATATCTCCAATTGTATTACACAAATAGAATTGAAATATAGGACATTCAAAACTAATGAATCTACTTGGCATTATCTTTATGGATTTTTGGTGACAAATAAGAGCAATTCGAATTTGATTGCAACTCTTATTTGACGAGGTGGCATCCAAGTCACTAACTGTCTTTGAGCATTTTCCTCCCGAAATTCTAAAAATTGGGGTCATATAATACCTTTATATATCCCAAACCATAATAGTTGTTAGAAACAGAGAGACGGTTTTTGTGCATAAGGATGTTAGCAACAAAAACATTTTTCTGATTTTGAAAATTCATTCTCATTTTTTTGTAAACCATGTTTGAAATTACTGTGTTGTATAGGAAAAAAACATAGCTTTACTTGGCCATGAAATAGACATATGATGTGGAGGCGGGAGGTAACATGGAGGTACATGGTTGGTGAGAAGGTGATTAGGTGGAAGAATAGGACTAGTGGAGGTGTTGGGTAGGGACAGCAGTAAATAAGTGAGGGGGAAACAGTTTCGGAGGGGGTAGGGAGTAGTAGGTGGTATAGGCTGGGGGGTGCGAAATGTTGAGAGGAGGCCACATGGTGATGGGGCCTGGTGGGAAATACCACTTTTTTATACCCCTCCCCCACCAATAAATATAGGATGGAGAGGGGAGGCTGAAAACAAATGGGTGTCGTCGAACCGAAAGAGCGGAGAATCTCGAGGTGTTTGATTGTGGCCCCTTTTAACCATAAACGACAAAACAAATTTTTGTCCATATGTGCCTCTTTGATAATTCTTTAAGATAATACTTTGGATAAAAATTTGATGAATTTGCATTATCCCTTTGTGCCTTTTAATATTTGCTTGAAACTTAGGATAAAGGGAAAATATGAAATTTCTAAAAAATACTCAATCACCTTGAGATCCTATAAATTATAGGACCCTAATAGATATGCAGGCCATAATCCACTCAATATTTTTCATATCCAAACCAATCCTTAAAAGAATGATATGAAGGAAAGCCCAATATACACAGTCGTACGCTTTATGTAAATCCACTTTCATGACCAGTGCTTCCATTTTCTTCAAGTGGATGGAATGAAGGCATTCATGGGATGTGGCAATAGCATCATGAATCAATTTGTCATGTAAAAACCCATATTGTTCTTGAGAGATATAACTAGAGAGAGTCGACTTTAGTCAAACCGCTATGATCTTGAAAATAAGCTTATATATCATATTACATGGGGATATGGGTCTATAGTCCTTAAAGGATTCCAAATCCCTTTGGTTTGGAATGACAGAAATGAATGTGGAGTTGATGAATCCTGGGATGTGTCCCCCAATCCTAGACTCTTTAGCCATTTGTAGCAAATCCGGACCAACCAGTTCAAAAAAATAAATGAAGAATTCAACCGCCTAGCCATCTAGTCCAGGGCATTTATGTTTTTCGAAGCATCTTACTACATTTTGAATTTCCTCCAAATAAATAGGCATGAATAATTCCAAATTTTTGGCTGGATTGAACATGATGGGATAGGAGTTTGAACCCCAAATTTGGTCTTCAATTTGTGTACCGCCTCGCACCTTATAGATAGAACCAAAGAAAGACAACTTATTTCTGGATATCTGAAGTGGAATGTACCATGTTTCCATTGGAATAGCTGACTTGGAAAATTGAATTGATGTTCCTCCCGTAATTTGCATACCTATGAAAAAATTTAGTGTTCCTATCCCCCTCTTTAAGCCATAGTGCTCTACTTTTCAAGCGTTAGGTGACCTCCTGAATATGCAAGATCTTCCTCTATTTTTCCTCCAACTCCTTGATATTGTTGATGAGATTTGGGGAAGGGTTTCCATTATCCAGGATCTTACCGAGTCTCATCAATTCCCTCTTGATTCCAAATAAGTCCTTTATCATGGATATTTTCTTAATTCGCTCCCATTTTCAAATCTCTAATCTTAAAGCCTAAAGTTTCCCACGTATGGCATGCATGGGTGAAATATGTGTTTCCCTGTACTGCCTGTAGAGAGATCTAATCAGAGTGTTAAATGTGGGCATTATGATGCATGTGTTGTCCTTGATGGCAACCCACTTGTAGCAGAACAAGTATATGGTAACTAGATGAATCTACAGGACAGATCAGAAGGTGACAGAATGGTGGAACAGAGATGAATCTACAGCTCAGAGGTGACACGATGATGGAACAGAATAATGGTCAAAGGTTTGATATAGGGAGATTGTTAGTGTGTGTTGTCCTTGATAAGAGTTGTTCTTTGATGAATGAAATAATTGATAAAAGTATAAACATAATGTGACAGAATGCATGGAAGTTGTGTTTATAGATGTGACAAAATTCAGGGCAGTTCAAAGGAATCAGTACATAAGTGATGTACGGTGGCAAATCACATTATACCAAGTCTATTTAGAGGTAACAGAGGAATGGTACAGAAGAGTAGGATGCTAGAACAAAGGATTATAGATCAGAATCAAGAAATTGAAGAAAAATAATGTTTTAAGTTATTTTAAGTTGTATACTTGCGTTCACCTAGTCCAGGTAGCGTATACAAGCAGGTTCACAGAACAAAAGGAGCGTATATGTATGCACACACTTTCACAAGAGGAAAAGCGTGTATGGGATGGAAAAATATGGAAATTTAATGTTAAAGAACACAAAGATTCAATGCCATGGTATTAGCCCACAATATTGAGCCAAATAATGGTTACTTGATCCCGTCTAAAAATACCACAGGTTCTAAGTATTGTTTTGGTCCGAGGTATTGAAAAAGGATCTAAGTATATAAAGAGGAGAGGATCAAAGGGCTAAGTGTGCAATTGAAAAGGTTTTTCATCAATACTTCTATCTGAAGTATATTATATGTTGTAAGGGCTATGGCAATGATATGATCTGAAATATCACGTGCACCTTTGGATACAATGTTGGATCAGGATCATGAGACATAAAATGACTTATCATTGTATGATCTGATAATGGATGGGCTAGATCTGATTACTAATGCATTTTTATCCTTTATATGTTATGATCTGGGTATGTCTGAAGTCTGGAATAGTTGTGAATTTATAAGTAAGTATTTGCAAATATATATGTTGGTGCTCCTTAGTGAAGGCGTGTATACACGCTAGTTCAGCTCTTCCAACTAGTGCATGCAAAAGAAAATCTTGATGTTTAGAGATGATTGATCTATCTGATCAATGTTGTTGTTTTATTGTTGTATGTCAATGATGTCTTCATTAGATCTGAAAGTAGAACTAAATGCATAAGGATATTGAATCTGATTGATTGATTAAGTGAGAAGGGTGATCTTTGCTGCTATCTGTTTAAAACTTCGCAATTTGACAGTAGATCTTCAATATGTCATTGGTTGGTACAGCTTTTGGTTCAAAGTTTTTATGATTCCATATCTTTAGAGATATACGCAGGTTGGGCTACAGAAAGTATTATACACGCAGGTTGGCTTCATTGAAGTAGCATATACAATATGACATATGATTTTTGAGGTTGCAGTTGGTTCTGGTGGTTGATGTAGTGTTCTCGGTTTAGATCTGTGTTTTGGTTATAATTATCTTATTGTTCCAGTTGATTGGTTGAATTTTGATTATGTATATGTTGATTGGGTTTTCAGTGATTATTTGATTCAATTGTGTTAGAAGTTTCAATGATTGGTTGATTCAGAAAGTGATGATTGAGTTTCAGTTATATCAGAGATTTACGATTGGGTTTTAGTGATTTGTTGTTGCAGTTGTTTTTGATGGATGCATTACAGAGGTGATTGATTTTGAGCTTCAACATTACTAATCGGCCCATTATGAAAATTTGATGAAACGTGGCCTACATATTTTTTGGTTGTGTACCAGGAGTATCCAGTCTGAAAATTTAGGGAACGCGGTCCCTGGAGGATACTGAGGGTTGGAGCCTTTAGTGAGGAAAGCAAAGCTTCCTGCCAATAGAGGATGGTGATTATATCTGGGGGTTGGAGCTCCCTTCCAGTAGCAGCTAGAGAAAGAGTGAATGTAGTAGCCTTCTGTAGGTTGCCACCTACATACTGGTAAACATATCAATTAATACAAGAGCTAGAGGGTTGTAGCTCCCTTCCAATAGAAGCTGGAGAAGGAGAGAAGGTTGTAGCCTTTTGCAGGTGGGTGCCTATGTACTGTTATGAGTCTGCACCAGTACAAGATTGTAAACAAATTATTCTTTATAATAAAAGGAAGATAGAGACAACAGCAGCAGGTGGTTTTTCGGATCTTCCAAGTAGCGTATGCAAAAGAAAAGCTTGATGTTTAGAGATGATTGATCTATTTGATCAGTGATGTTGTTTTATTATTGTCTGCCAATGATGTCTTCATTAGATATGAAAGTAGAACTGAATGTATAAGGAGATTTAATCTAATTGATTGATTGATTAAGTGAGAAGGGTGATCTTTGTTGCTATTTGTTTAGAACTTTGTCGTTTGACAGTGGATCTTCAGTATGTCACTGGTTGGTATAGCTTTTGGTATTAAATTAGGTCCTTTGGTAGAAGCTTGATCGCTTGAAGGATATCCGTTGTAACAATGGGAAAGAAGAAAAAGAAGAAAGAACCTCAGAAGAAGAAGACATCTCTAAGGAACAGTGACAGTAGGCGAGACGATTGGCTATTAGGTGGAAATAAGTATTCAGATCCATAATCACTTCAGATTGAAGATGAACAAGCAAAAGAATTATTAGGTACAATTTTTTGGTCTTATGGTGATGCATTTCTCTATTCATTCAATATTGATGATAATGAAGGTGAAAATGAAACAACTGAATTTGCTCTTATGGGTGAAAGTGAAAGAAATATAGAGGCGGAAGTCAAAAGGCTCACAGACAAAGAGATCAACAAGATCTATTTGACAAGAAGGAGTTACCAGGTTAAAAGCTCAATTGGAGGAAGGAAACAAAGTAAGGAAGCAGTACGAGAAAAAGGAAGATCAATGTCAAAGGTTGCATGATGAAGTGACATCATTGATAAATGAAGTGAATGAAAAGGATACAACAACAAAGGAACTTATAGAAAGAACCAGTTACTATGAAGGTCTTGAAGTTGTGGTCGTCTCTCTAAAAGAAGATCTTAAAAATTCAAATAAGCAAAATGAAGAACTACTTCAAGCTTTTGAAGAACAAGAAAAATGAAGTTCTCGAATTAAGGCAACAAGTGGAAGAAGGAAGAAAAGTTGAAGAAATCATGAAGAAGCAGTATCTTGAAAAGGAAGAGCAATATCATGTTGAGGTAAGCATCCTAAAAGGTAAATTAGAAGAAAAGGATAAACTTTTACAATTTCGAGATAGTACTAATATTTTGGATGATATTCTTAGTATTCAAAGGTCTCCTGCCATCAAATTTGGTCTTGGTTTTCATGAAACTGTTAAAGGTGAATCTAGCTCACAAACTGAAGTAAGGAATTCTAATGCAAAATCTAAAATTCTCTACAAGGAGATAAAAGGTCAACCCCATCAAATACCAAGGAAAGAAAGTCTTCAAATAAAATCATGTACTCCTAACTATGGAAGTGTTAATCGATTCTTTCCTTTGATGAATAATGTTGAATGCTTTATATGTCATAATTTTGGGCATGTTGTAGCCAGATGCACAAGTAGAATGGTTCAAGCTAATAATCGTCACACATAAAGATCATCAACTCCCAGGTACTTTAAGGGATATCATTTTTCTTGAAATATGTTTGGTCACAAAGCCATTGATTGCTTTAGAAGGAATATGAAACATATATGATGTTATGCTTGGAAAAAAATTGGGCATATAGCAAAAGAATGCAGGGACAAGTTTATGAATCGCCATAGACAACATGGTAAGCAATCAAATAAGCAGATTTGTATTAGAAAATCTAAAAAAGATGAATCCACCAAGAATCAAGAACAGGAAGATTAGATAAGGTGTGATCTTTCACTTTGCTCATTTGAAGACAAAGATGATAGTGGATGTGCTCATCACATGACTAGAGATAAGAGAAATTTGAAGTCTCTGATAAAGAAGCATCATAATAATGATATTCTTGGAACTGATGCTTCAGTAAAAGTTCTAGGACTAGGTACAGTTAGAAAACACTCAGGAGGAACTGAAAGTATGAAACTTCAGTGTTCTAATTCTCATACGCAGATATGATGAAGATAAGTAGCGTATATACGCTAGTTTGAAACTGCACAGTAACGCATATGTTGGTTTGATGAAGAAGTAGTAGGACTAACTTATAAAAAGGGTCTTATATGGTTAAGACAATTATTAATTGTCTCTTCTATCTTAATGACTGATGACTACAGTCTATGGATGTTATTTAGAATTGATTTTGACCCTCATAAGTTGTTGATGACTTCATGTATAACTAGTTGATGACGATGCCTTTATGATTCTTACTGATATATGCAATGATCATATCTGACAATGAACAATTGGCACGGGTTCAGGGGGAGAATATGTTATGCTTCTAATAATGCATTGTTGGCATTATGTTTAGAATTCTTTGGTACATACTGACTCTTATCAATGGTGAGGATTCTTATGTTGTTGAAGTGTTTAAATGATACATCATGCTATGGATTTCCTATGATAAATTCTCAGATGATACTTATATTGCATGAGCCACATAGTTGTTATTCAAATCAAATTTAGGGATGATTGTGGATGACTCCTTTGATGATGCATATAGTATGTTGCTTACATGGTGATCTTCATAAGGACAAGGAGAAGAACAAAGCTTGAGTACACAACTTCATTATTTGATAAGTGTCATTTCTTTTATGTTGTTGTCATCATGCCTTCAAAGATGTATAAACTTCATAAGGTGAAGTTATGGATGAGGATTCCTAAAGTTCTTGGGCCTCTCATGGTTGAGGATTGATGTTGTTGATGGTATCAAGAAAGATTGACAAATGACTATGAGCTCATGTTTGCTAGATACATATTGCTATCTCGGTGATGGATACATATTATGTTGATACATGGATTATTACTTAAGTTGTATATTGGTAAATATTGTTGGTTGGCCAAGAGAATGGTGATATTGTAGGTTTCATGAAGACATATCTATTTGGAGACATGGCTTACTTAGTCACATAATGATGAGGAATTCTTACTTTATGATGATAGGTTTGATTCTCACATATGTTGATTATCATGGATACATATTATGCTGATACATGGATTATTACTTAAGTTGCATATTGGTAATATGTTGGCCAAGAGAATGGTGATATTGCAGGTTTCATGGAGACATACCTATTTGGAGACATGGCTTACTTAGTCACACAATGATAAGAAAGTCTTACTTTATGATGATAGGTTTGATTCTCACATATGTTGATTATCATGGTTGATGCTTATCAAATGAGGATGTTGGAAAAATCTCTAGTAAAGATACATGGTTGATAGATTGAGGGTTGTTATGGAAAAATCATGGAACTCTTGTTACGACAATGATGATATTATGGTCATAGATGATAACTATGGTAGTTTCACATATATATATGATATGATGTGAAATTTTTTGTATTACTTCTTGGAGATATGACATATGCTTAGTTGATTCATGGAAGGCTATGGAGCAAGGTGATATTGGTAAGATCAAGAAGATGAGTTGACATCTATATGCAGCATACTTTGTCACAAGTTGATGATATCAAAGTTACATTGGCTTATCTTGCAAACTGATGATGGACATATACATGTTGTTGTTTTGGATGGTGATGACAGATGCTTAAGATGAAGATCATATATGGTGTATGATAGTTGTTGATAACTATCATGGTCTTGTTTAGATCTTTGGTATTTGTTATAAAAGTCTTGTATATCATTTGATGTAAAGGTCATATAAATACCTATAATGTAATAATTGTCATATTCAGTCATGTATGGACTTTTAAGATCATGTCAAATATGTAAACCCACTTGGTTGGGTGGATGAGTCAAATTTGGTGTAACCCCACTTGGATGGGTGATTGATGTATGTATGAGTCATTGGTGATAGGAAGGTCATACTCACATAGTTGAGTTATAGAGTCATGTTATTCTTTCAAAAATATTTTTGCATACTCTGCATATGCTCAGGGGGAGAATGGATGTTATAGTGCATCTGATCATGTACTAAGGGGGAGTTAATTAGAGAATCCAGTGTGTGCCTAGGGGGAGCATGAACATTGTTCATATTCAGCAGTTTAGATATAGAAGTCCTCATTTAACATTGGTCATTCGGTCCTTTTCCCTTGATGTCAAAGGGGGAGAGTAGCTTAGTATTTGGAGGGTGGTGTTTGGAGAGTAGCTTGATTCTATTTACATGTTGTGGTGATCAAACAGCAAATTGGTTGTCATCAAGTCCAAAGGAGGAGATTGTTGGCATTATGATGCATGTGTTGTCCCTGATGGCAACCTACTTGTAGCAGAACAAGTATATGGTAACTAGATGAATCTATAGGACAAATCAGAAGGTGACAGAATGATGGAACAGAGATGAATCTACAGGTCAGAGGTGACAAAATGATGGAACAGAATAATGGTCAAAGGTTTGGTACAGGGAGATTGTTAGTGTGTGTTGTCCTTGATAAGAGTTGTTCTTTGATGAATGAACCAATTGATAAAAGTATAAACAGGATGTGATAGAATACATGGCACTTGTGTTTACAGATGTGACAAAATGCAGGGCGGTTCAAAGGAATCAGTACATAAGTGATGTACAGTGGCAAATCACATTATAATAGGTCCATTCAAAGGTAACAGAGGAATGGTACAGAAGAACAGGATGATGGAACAAAGGATTACATATCAAAATCAAGCAATTGAAGAAAAAGAATGTTTTAAGTAATTTTAAGTTGTATATGCGGGTTCACCTAGTCCAAGTAGCATATACAAGCAGGTTCACAAAACAAAAAGAGCATATACATATGCACGCACTTTCACAAGAGGAAAAGCACGTATAGGATGGAAAATTATGGAAAATTAAGGTTAAAGAATACCAAGGGTCCATACCATGGTATGAGGCCACAATATTGAGCGGAATAACAGTTACTTGATCCCGTCTAAGAATGCCACAAGTTCTAAGTACTGTTTTGGTCCAAGGTATTGAAAAAGGCTCTAAGTATATGAGGAGGAGAAGATCAAAGGGATAAGTGTGCAATTGAAAAGGTTTTTAATGAATACTTCTATATGAAGTATATTTTGTGTTGTAAGGGTTATGGTAATGATATGATTTGAAATATCATGTGCACCTTTGGATACAATGTTGGATCAAAATCATGAGACCTAAAATGGCTTATCATTGTATGATCTGATAATGCATGGGCTAGAGCTAATTGCTAGTGCACATTTTATCATTTATATGTTATGATATGGGTATGTCTGAAGTCTAGAATAATTGTGAAGTTGTAAGTAAGTATTTTTAGATATATATGTTGGTTTGCCTTGGTGAGGCACGTATACACGTTGGTTCAGCTCTTCCAAGTAATGTATGCAAAAGAAAAGTTTGATGTTCAGAGATGACTGATCTATCTGATCAGTGTTGTTGTTTTATTGTTGTCTGTCAATGATGTCTTCATTAGATCTGATAATAGAACTGAAAGTATAAGGAGATTGACACTAATTGATTGATTGACTGATTAAGTGAGAAGGCTGATCTTTGCTGCTATCTGTTTAGAACTCTGTAGTTGGATAGTGGATATTCAGTACGTCACTGGTTGGTACAGATTTTGGTTCAGGGGTTTTATGATTTTGTATCTTTAGAGGTATACGCAGGTTGGGCTACAGAAAGTAGTGTATACATGCAGGTGGCTTCATTAAAGTAGTGTATACAATCTAACAGATGATTTTTGAGGTTGCAGTTGGTTCTGGTGGTTGATGCAGTGTTCTGGGTTCAGATCTATGTTCTGGTTACAGTGATCTGACTTTTCTAGTTGATTAGTTTAATTTTGATTATGTATCTGTTGATTGGGTTTTCAGTGATTGTTTGATTCAGTTGTGTAAGAAGTTTCAATGATTAGTTGATTCAGAAAGTGATGATTGAGTTTCAGTTATATCAGAGATTTATAATTGGGTTTCAGTAATTGGTTGTTGCATTTGTATTTGGTGGATTTATTGCAGAGGTGATTGATTTTGAGCTTCAATGTTAATGATGGGTCCAGTATGAAAATTTGATGAAACGTGGCCTACATATTGTGTTGTTGTGTACCAGGAGTATCTAGTCTAAAAATTTATGAAATGTGGTCCCTAGAGGATACTGAGGGTTAGAGCCTTCGGTGAGGAATTCAAAGCTTCCTGCCAGTAGAGGTTGGTGATTATATCTGGGGATTAGAGATCCCTTATAGTAGAAGTTGAAGAACGAGTGAATGTAGTAACCTTTTGTAGGTTGGTGCCTACGTACTAGTAAACATATCAGCTAGTACAAGAGCTAAGGGGTTGTAGCTCCCTTCCAGTAGAAGTTGGAGAAGGAGAGAAGGTTGTAGCCTTCTGCAGGTGGGTGCATGTGTACTGGTATGAGTTTTCACCAGTCAAAGATTGTAAATAGTTTATTCTTTCTATTAAAAAGAATACAGAGACAATAGTAGCAGGTGTTTTTTCTCCCACATTGGGTTTCCACCCTAAATCTTGGTGTTCATGTGTGTTTCTTATGTGTGATGGTTTATTTTGTTATTGTTGCATCTGGTTATTGTTATCTAATGGTTAATAAAGTATTAATGCAATGGTTGAAGACAAACATATGATGGATTAACTAAATTATAAGTTCACTGGATATACTCTAGTTGCCTTAAGAACAGTCGCGTGCACATGCAGGTTCGATTCATTAAAGTTTCATATAGAAATCTAAATATGAAATGTAAAAATTTATTGATTTGTAAATACTAATTCACCCCCCCCCCCCTCTCAATATTATTCCCAACATTAAAATCATCATCCTTGGGTCAAATTCAGTTAAATTTGAAGGGCATACCCAAGCGCATCTCCTCCTACCTCCAATATAACAATATGGGAAATGATCAGAGACATAAATCTTCAGGACATCAGAATGGAGGAAGCCCAATCTCTCTACAAGGTTTTCATCGACCAAAAAATTGGTCAAGTCTCTTGCCAATATATTGGGGGCCAGCCCAGCAATTGTGCCAAGTGGGCACAATAGGATTGGGACGTATGTCCATCAGATTATTGTCACTGAAAATCATCTAGATTTTATCCCCAAGTGGATCCTTTCTGCAATGTGAGCCCCAAAATTCATCCAATGATACTGTAGCATTAAAATCTCCAGCAACAATGAGAGAGCCTATCTTGATTAGGTATAAACCATCCAAGAGGTCCCAAAATGTCTTATGATCCCTGTAAGGGGCATATAAATTCAGAAAATGTAAATGAACAGCAAGTCCCCTAAGACGTCCTCAGAGGAAAATACCTACAAAACATTTATATGCCTAGAATGTAGTCTAGCGCAAATCCCATAGAGCCACTAAACCACCAGATAGGCCCATCAAGTCAATTTGCACCATATGCCAGTCGGGGAGCATTTTCTAAAAGTATTCAAGAACCCTGTGGGAATTCATCATAGTTTCTTGTAATAGAATGATGTGGGGGCGAGAGGAGGAGAATAGATCTTTGAGGGAGAGGAATTTTTGTGTGTCCCCCAAACCTCACAGATTAAGGGATAGACATAAAGTCATGATCCATGTTGGTCGGGCACAGTTTCTCTAAGGACCCGAGGGTTCATGGAAGTACTAATGGGAATATCAATGACGGAATATGATCCAGGGAAGGGGATGGGTTTTATTTTTGGGCAGCCCTAGAAGTGTCGATTGCCCCACCCCACTCTATGATGTATAGTGATATTGAGTGTCGAATAGGTACCGATGGAAGGGGATATTTTATTCTGCCCCTGATGGATGGACAGGGTATGTAGGTCGAGAGTAGGTTTCACGAGGAGAAATTCAATGTTGTTGTCCACCGAATTTCGGGGAGAGGAGTCAGGCGAAGGAGGAATAAGGGGAGAATAGTTTGGGGGCAGAATAGGAAAATGAGGGGATTTCTCTGAGTTACACAGAAGGGATGGACAATTTGAAAGGACCAGAGACTCTAGGGGCATCAATGAAATGGGTAGCAAGGGTGATATGGAGCGAGAAAAAGTGGGAGGAGATGAGTGTTGGGTAAAGTGGGAAGGTTCCAGAGGCGAGGAAGATACCACAGTTTCAGGTAGACACGAGTCTGTCATACCTATTGGAGAGGATTGAGTGGAGGAGGGTAAGGTGATGAGAGAGGAGGATGAAAGGTGCTCATTCACATGCAAGGAGAGGTACCTCGAAGAGTAGAGCGATATTTTTTATAATTCTGACCAGCTCCACCATATCCTCAGACACACCGCTTATTAGCCTCCCGACCATCACCACTTCGACCATGTACAAGCCCCACCATCAGCCTCTCTACAATTGAAACGCCAAGGACATTGTGCCATGAGAAGCCCTATGTGGTGACACAAATAAGACAATGAAATGGGATGCTCCATTAATCCAATTTTTGGTGGGTGTGCATTTGCTCCTAGGCCAAATCTATGTGCGAAGGAAGGCCCACAAAGAAGCCCAATTCAACCAGAATCCAAGAGAATCTTTTGTCCCAGCCCCCAATCATTTTGGATAAACGTATATGAACCTTCCAATAGAATTCCAAATGTTTTTCAAAACCCTTCTAGTCCAAAATTCAATGGGAAGTAGAAGCAGCTTCACCCAGATCATTTTGTTTCTAGCAATGTCCCTGAGAGGTTTGAAACTAATATACCATGGGTGAAGAGAAAGGAAATTGTGTACCCAAACCCATGGTATTTTGTGTATTTTTTCTAAATCCAGGAAGTGGAAGTTGTACCATGAGTTCATAAGCCAACTGACCGTAGGAGTGTATCCAAGAGCCAATTTTCACTAAGCAAATACCCATTCCCGCATCTCTGCTTCCTATAGGTTCAAGAAATACTAACATCTCACCAGCGCAAATTTTTGTAGACTAATCACTCGATCCAGGAAGGCATCATAACCACAACTTATAAGCTTCATCTGAGGAGAAGTCTCGACTGCTTTGCTTCAATGTTTGGTCGTAGATGCCAAAGGAGGAATGTATTGCAATACAGGGTGTGGATGAGCAGCATTTGGAACAAGTAGATGGCCCTCATCAGGAGAAAGAACATGAGAGTTAGTCGTGTCAGGATGGAGAGAGGATGCATGGGCTGAAAATGAAAAATGGATTTTGTATGGGGGAAAGTGGTGTGGATCCTTCTGAACCATGTGGGAAGTCAGTATGGAGCCATGCAGGTGTGTCGATTCAGCAGCAAGGGTGGCACAAGTATATGCCTCATGCTTCGAAGTGTCAAATTTGAATAGGTTAGACAGGTCCATATGCCCAGGGTTAGTGGGGCACGAAAGGTGAAAAGACAAATCCAACTCAAAGTGGCATGGCAGATAAGCAAATATCGAGAGTCAAGGGTGAGTAGGATATGGAAAGAGAAGTGATCAACGGGTAGGGGCAAGTATTAATGGGGTTAGGAGCGATAATCACAAATCTAAGCCTTGAAAAGTAGATCGTCATACCATGAGTCTTGTCGAATGACAAATGTATAGATAGAAATACCCACGGAAGGTAGATCCCCAATGCCACCTTGTCGTCGTTCTAGATCCCAAACTAGAAAATTTAATGGAAGCAAAATGGAATGTCAGGTATTCCAACCAAGGAGCCTGCAGAACTGCCTCGAGAAACAGAAAATAGCCTCTATAATCCAATGGGAAATCTCAATACCAAAAAAGGCCCCATAAATGTGCCTCGAGGAATAGCCACCAAACTCATGTAATTAAAGTCAAACCAATTTGAAAAATGATCGGGAAAGGAAATAGGTGGATTCTTCCGGCAAGGGACCTAGAAAAAAGTGCACCACCCCAGCAAACCCAAGAATTGCAGGTCAATATTATGTATCAAAAACCTCCTATGCATGAATGTGGATGCAACAAAACCATCATCCATCACAACAACAACAACAGTAGCCCAGACATGTCCACTGTCTATTGCAACATCTAATCCCAAAATTTTTAGAAGGTCGGAATATGGTGAAAGAGCCAATCCAACTCCTCCATAGTGTAGAGTAATTAGTGGTTTCAAAAAAGGTCTCGGGGTAAGGAACCAAGTCAGGACAAGATACATTAAGAACATTTGTCCATAGAGGCATATGGTCGCGTACAATACGTCGCAACTGGTCATAAATAATACAATATAGAATGTATATAACAAGTAGGAAAATGATAGCAATGTGGAAGATTTCAGAAAAGAGGATGGAAAACATGACCGAGGATGATGCTTCAAACCTAGTCTAAAACAAGTTCAGAAGAAGACAAGGAGAAAAATATGTGGATGCCTTTGACCGTCAAAGATATAGGGCCAATAGCGAGGATGTAAGGAAACGGATCAGGCTTCAAAATAGGAACAATTAATAAGAAGAAATAGAAATGTCCCTTCCTATCCAAATATCGCAGTACCTAAGTAAAATCTAGACGATGATAACGGATCCTCAACATCTGAAAAGCATCCATTTAAGCTTTGATTCTGAAAAACATCTACGCCCTTCAACTCCAAAGAAAAATATTGTGAACTTGTCCGAATGATTAGCAACACATTGAGTGCTTTACACAGTTTATCGTTCTATCCATGCAGGAACTTTCAACTTACTGAAATTTCACTATGTGACCACGGTTCACTCATGTGCTTCTCACCATCATCGGGAAAATGCTTTGATGATAGAGACAAGAGAAGTATTGAAATAATTGTTAACCAAGAAATGTCATTTATCATGAACATTAACATTCAATTTATGAAATAATGAATAATGTTCAAAAACCATGCACTTCCTAAATTTTAATATAAGAATTTAGATGTGTATTGCTTGTTGTCTCAGGTGGTTGGGACAGAGCACTATTGCCCTCCCAACCCGAGTTCGATTCACGCTACACATGTTGAGTTGCCTGCACGCACCATATGAATGACTATTGCTAGGTTGCTGTCAAGTGTGACGCAACGTATTGTACTGATATCAGTTGTACAGATTGTATATAATGTAATATAATGCTTCTTCAGCAGGGATCCCCCCCTTTAAAAATATATATATAAGAATTTAGATTGAAAATATAATAATCGCTTCTAATTTAACAATATCGTTTAAGAGTATAGGGAAAATCCTTACTTCCTATCCATGTCATTTGAAAACTCACTATTAATCCATATCTGAAACAAAACATTTATCACTAAGTTAAAGTTTGGAAATGCACATCATGACCAATGGTTAATTTGAAGAGGGCTAATATGAAAAGCTTATATATCAATGGAAATCAATTTATAATATTCTTTATCGAAGGTGAAAATCGACTAAAAATGTGTATACATACAATTTTAAAAATATCAATTAAGGGATGGATACCATGTTTTTGTCATTAGTTATAAGACGCTTTTTTTCCTAAAATTTGATCTTGTAATTTTTATTTTATTTACTTTGTAATTTTTTTTCCTTATTTGTTTTTTATTGGTTTTTTTTAATAACTATGGTAATATTCTAATTAACAATGTTTTGCATGAGGTGGATAGGCACATTAAAGAGGAGGGGATGGTATTCTAGCGTCAATTCATGCAATTGATGAGGGAGGCGTGGCTACCACCTTCCCCTATAATATTTAATGTGGGAGCACTTAACACACTTAGTTCTATGTTGCACTTGCATGTAAAAGTATTGAATGTTGTCAAACAACCTAGCTCGATGGTTCTTAAAGCGAATTTAAAATGGAAAATAATGAGGTTCAGTGTTCATCTCCCCACCCAGGTTACAGTAACATTGTGGTTTTCTCTCTTTTCTCATTATTGTCACATGCAGATTTGGGCTCTTCACTTCAGCTATTTGTCTCCTCCCTTATCATAGTAGTTTATCCTTTGGGGGAAGGATTGTGGCGTCCTCACCTAGTCTACCATACCATTAATATGCTTGTGATTTCCTTAGTTTGGTCTCTCACTTGCTCAAGAGAAAGTTGGTGCTCAGGTTGGTGTTGGTGGCGAGAGATAGATACCCCGCCATTGTTGTTTTGTCTACCTTCATGGGGGACTCTTTTTGTTTTCAATATTCTCATTTTTTCTTTGTCATATGGGCTTGTCTCCCTTCTTTACTTCTCAAAATATCAGTTCTAGTGGCTCTTTGTTTCTGGCTTTGTGATGGGCCTTCCTAACCTTATTGCAGTCTTTACTTCTCAAGTTTTCCTATACACCCTCTTCTCTGTTATGAATCCCTTTTGTCCTCCTATGCAGTCTAGTCCTCTTGTAATGTGTTCCCTCCCTCATGCTTTTGACGCCATTGCCCTTTTCATCCCCTCAATGTTGTCACTTTAGGCCCACTCTATATCCCTTGCTTTGTGATATTTTCTCTCTTAACCCCTCAAACTTTATCCTTCATTCCTTATCAATAGGCACATTCTTTCAATGGTTTAACAGTATTGGAGCTTAAGGGGGCTCCAAATATCGTACTCATGCCCAATATTCCACTCGATTTTACCATATTTAATCCCTCTTAAGATTCAATAAGAAATCAAAATAGCATAAGAGGATATAGTGATTAATAAGAAATAGCATTTAGACTTAGAATTTTTGGCTTTTGCCACTGACTAGGTGCCAGAAACCGATCACACCATTGACACATCAACACCTTCTTAGGAAAAGTCCTCCTTGAGAGGAATGAAACAAAATAAGAGATCCTTTTGCAACTACATAAAATTCAGATGGAGCATGGAGATATGGATGGTATACTTTCCTGCATCAAATCAATCCTTGATCATGGCAAAGAATCCATGACTCCAAATGGTCCCATTTATCTATTCCAAATCAAGGTGTAAACTTCCTCATGACCTATCACTCACTACAAGGAAAATACCTTCTAGCGGATTTTTCTGCATAATACCCTATAAAAATAGCCCAAAAAATTGTTTGTAGTGGAGGTCACTAGCGTAGGTGGGCGGGCAGACGTTTTAGTGGATGCTTTTTTAACGGTGAGTCTACAATAACAAACTCATTGGTGCTTTACTATCCGTACAAGCACCAGTGCCACATAGAACATGGTGCATCGTGGAAAATTTATTTTTATAAAATATAAAAAGCACGATGCGCTAAATAATACAACGCACTGGTGTTTGAATAATCGATAGCACGGGAAAAAGGTTAACTTTTAAAATTTGTCGGTGCTATATACACCAGCAACACCAGTGCCCTTCCTGTAATAAAATTCCTTAGTGCATACCACGAAAGAGCACCGCTATAGTTTTAAATTTCAAAAAAATGTTGTGTTATTTTCCAATGATGCACTTAGTGTTGTAAATGTGTTAAAATGCCCTAGGGCGTCTTCTAAAGAGCACCACTAGGCAATTTTAATTTTTTTTTAAAGAGCGGTGTTATAGTCCAACAAAGCACTAGTGTGGTACCTGTATTAAAACACCCTATGGCATCTTAACAAAAGCACCGCTATAGATTTTTTAATATATATATATATATATATAAACCGAGTGCTCTTAGATATCTTTTGCATTGGTGCAGTGATAATAACGCACCAAAGGAGGATTAAACAAATAAAATAAAATAAAATCTCCCTATCATAAATTTCATTTTTACCATCTATAGCATTAGAGAGCTCTGAAGCATCGGTGCCACACTTGCCTCATGCAAGTGCCTTGACATCGGTGCTTCTCTTGCACGCCATCTTTTTGTACTATGCTCCATGCTTAACTTTCAAAAATTTTCAAACCGTGGTCAAATTTGTTTTTCTCAATTACGTGTCCACAATGCCTCCCCGACAAGCAAATGTCCAGGTAATGTCTATTTTTCTCTCTAATTTAATTTTTTAGCAGAATAGAATTCAAAATTAGCTTAAAACATCCATTGTTTTTGAAAAAAATCCTATAGGAGCACGGTGCAATTCATATGTTATGCTCGCATTGATAATGATGCACCCTATAAATTTATAGGGTGCACCACAGTTTGGTGTGTGAACATAATGCACTGCTATTGTTGTGGTTTATTTCGTAAATGGAAACGAATCAAGAAGGCTTTAAATTGTACGTTGGTGCGTACATTTTTAGGCTACGCCCGGTGTGTTTATATTTACCAAACGCACCGCAAAAATAATATTTAAAAATATAGCTCAATGGGTTCGATAACCTAAACATTCTGCACCGATGTGAAAATGTTATACATGTGCATTGACAAATAAGTGTGATGCACATTGACGAAAATTTAAATATGTGAACCAACGATGGTGTGTCATATGCATGTGTGCACCGATTGTCAGTGTGGTTGTGTTTGATAGCGCACCGGAGCCGATGCATTACTATTTTTTGGGTGCACCGGGGATTTTTTTTTTAATTGAAAGTTATGTTTTCATATTTATAAATACGTCAGTAGAGGGAGCTGCAGCAGGAGTAGGAGAAAATTGCGGACCAATACAATATGGTTCGACCATATGAGCCAAAGAGAGGGAGATGGATTTATACACTCGCCCTATTGCACAGTGAATTGGGTGCTCTTAAGGAATGTAGGCATCCTCAAGTAGTATGAGGAGGCTACATTCCTGAAGGAACACTCTGCTTTGTTGGCACATTTGACCTGCTGGTGGAGTGTCCAGGAGCAGGGTTTCCATGTTAGTCCTGAGGCATGGTATAGGCCCTCTGAGGAGGAAATATATTTTATCAATGGCCTATCCAAGCGAGGGGAGGATTTTCCCCAGTTCCCTAATTTCCACCATGAGGTTGTAGCAAAGAGTCAACTTGCCTACTCTCAGAGATATATTGGGCCTCAAGCAGTCCATCTAGCATATTTTCAGGTGTGTGGTGTATAGCTACGAATTTCTTCTTTTTCTCCACATGGAGTTAGGTGTCTCTCATTATTAGTCACCATTATTGCATACTTTAATACTGATGGGAAGCGCATTAGTTTCCCTCATTTGTATTATGTCGATTCTTTGATTCTGGCTCCACGTTGTATTAGAGGGTCTGCCTTTTTTTTAGGCAGTTTTGTATGGATTTAGATAGATGTCGTGTAACAATACATGGGAGGGTGAGCTTCCCTTTAGCTTTAGAGATTTTTTGTTTATTTTTTGAGAGGTTTCCATAGATGAGGGCTACATTTTACCGTTGCCCTACTAGACCAATTACTGAGGTCTGGATGCGCATGTGGGGCAAGATGATGCCCAAGAGAGGCCTACTGGAGTATCCAGCCAGGATTTCCGCCAAAGCATTGGTGCTACTGGTCAAAGATTTTGACCATGCATTTATTTTGTTGTCATTTCAGTACACAAGGATTGATTGGAGACAGTGTCTCAACATCCTCTTCACATTGGATAAGCCTCCAAATGATAGAGGTATTATTAGTGTTTTCTTTAAATTAATCTAGTTTCATTTTATTGTTTTAATTAATTAGAATAAAAATTATTCTAGCACGTTCCTTAACTTATTTTATTAAATTGTTTAATTATTGTTGTGTACTATAAATTTTTTATACATCAGCACATTCGATGGGGACATGCCTCCTCCCCCACCGGATGGAGGAGACGAGGAAATGGGTGAGACCCAAGAGGGTGAGGCACATCCTCAAGGGGTCATGGGTGTCCAGGCACGTAGGGCTAGTCTAAGATTTCGGATGGAATACTATGACATATTGGCTAGAGTTTCGGTTGAGGAGGGAGTCTACCCTAAGAGGGCTTGAGACATTAGGGCAGATCCTAGGTTTATGGATCTCTATAGGGACTTTCCAAGCGAGATGATGTCTCTGATGTGTCATATCATCAGAGCTAGTAGGCTACTCATAGCGATGAGGGATTTAGGGCATGCAGCGGAAAATATGTCAAATCATGATGATGATGAGAGCGGTGATCATGACGCTTCTGGTATTATTATCCCATCGGATCATGGTCTGAGTTTCGGTGAGCCTTCTAGTAGTACACCTCCTCCGCATTCGCCTAATGATAATATGTCAGAGCTAGAACATGTGCCTTATGTTTCTCCTGATAGAGTAAACCAGCCACCTCCTCCTCCACCTTAGATTTTGACAGACATTGAGGCAGTAGTTTAACATCCATCATCTTCTGTTGCAGACCAGCCACCTCCTCTTAATCCACCTCAAATTTTGACAAAGGTTGAGGCAGTAGTTGACCATCCATCATATTCTGTTGCAGATGTGGATGGCACTACTACATTTGTTGTATCATATATTTGATTACAGTTATTTGACTTGACATAGTTATTTGACTTGTTTGTGTGTGTGTGTGTGTGTGTATATATATATATATATATATATATGGTGCATTTTTTGTGTTCATGTTTATGTACTTAACTTATACATTGGTGTTGATGCGTATATTGTTAGGTCATGTTAGATATGTTCATTTAATGTGCTTTCAGATAGATGTGTATGAGATAGCAGTTATTTGACATGAGATGTATATTAATTTGAGGATGTGTGTGATGACGATGTTAGATTACAATGTTTGTGTTTTATTAGATGTAATCACAATGATGATGCGCTAAGAGATTATTAGATTTATGTGCTAGCTAATGACGTTTATATATGCTAGAGATGCATATAATTAGATGATGGTAGTGAATTTGAATGTGTATCTTAGATGATGTTTATGTTTGTTAGATGGTTATCATCATGATGTTTATTTTTGATGAAATAATATGTATTATAGATTATGTATTGGTGAACTTATATCAAGCTTTCATATATCAAATTGCATGCAAAAAGACCTACTTTAAAAAAAAGCAAAGATATTTTTATAAATTACAAAGTTTAGTATGGTTGAAATTATGATTGTAAAATTACGATAATATTTTTCTATTGCTTACATATTTCAATGATATTGAATCTAACTTAATTAGTAAAATATTTCAATACTCATAAGGTAATATAATTGAAGGTAATATAATTTAGTTAGTTCTTTAATAGAACGAAAATGTTGTTCCATCTATTTTTATATAAAATATTAATAATAATAAATTATTCAAAATAACATTTAACCAATCAATATCGGTTTTATAAATCAATCTATTGTTAATTTTAAAAGACTTAAGTGAGAATTTTTTTTGTAATTAATTTAGAAATACTTATAACAACTTTTACCAATTTAAATTAGAAATTTCTCTCTCTAAAGATGAGGATCAAGAAATGTAAAATAGGCTTATGAAGTTACTTGTAGCTGGGGATTTGCCTTATTGGAAGGTCTCCCTTAAAGAGGCAAGTGAACTTTTTTCTACTAGTAAAGATATAACATTTTGGTGCTATTTTGGTTCTTTGTTTGCTATTGTACTGATTTAAATTTAACTCATTTTAATAATAAATATGAGTTAAATAATACAAAAAAGATGCTATATGAGATTTAAACTTTTGACAAATAATATATTTGATTATTTCTTAATAAAAAACTCAAAAAAAATTATTATTTTTTCCACATACTTATCACGAGATAGTCACTAAAATTCATGTTTTTACATTTCTCTTAGCTAATATTTCATCATGTTAACAATGATAAAGAAATGTCTATTTTAAATAATTTACTTATAAATATATAAAAATAGATATTTATTTTACATAATCTAAATAGGAAAGAAAAATGTATCACCAAGTCTATTTGAAAGTCAAACAAATGCCTCTTAATCACCATCACACTATTTATCATTTAATTCTTAGCCATAAAATATTTATTAATTCAACTTTTATTTATAGTTACCATTGAAAAGAAAAATCAAAATTGTTTCATTATCCATGAAGAAAAAAATAAAACCTCTCATGCATCCAAGTAGGCCCATTTGTTTCTCTTATGGTCCATAAAAAGATGTAATCAACATTTTATACATGCATAAGACCTCCTTTTAATTTACATAATGTAGCAAGAACTGTAATTTAAATACAGTAAACATGACTTTACCTCTCATGTCAAGAATTTAATCTTACATATTATTACACAATTTTTTCATTGTTAAAGTCCTCATAGAGTTATCATTACATGATGATTTATATTGATTTTGAACTAAACAAGAAGAAAAAGACATGTCAACTGATTAATAAATCAATAAGTATCAAAATCAAGACTAAATCTTCAATGTTGTTTATAAATTCACTATTTTCTTCTCATTTTCCTATTTGAGAAGGATTGTGACCTTGAATCCTTATTATCATAGATATTGACACAATTGGAAATACTTAGTTCCAAGTGTAAAAATGTAATCCTTGTTATCATAGATATTGTACACAATTGGAAATACTTAGTTTTAAGTGTAAAATTGTAATCCTTGTTATCATAGATATTGTACACAATTGGGAATACTTAGTTTTAAGTGTAAAAATGTTTCCACTCCAAAAAAATGTGTAAAATGTTTGTGAATCTTACCAATTGTATTATAAAATGCCAATAAGATGAATAAAAAAATAATATAACTAACAAAATAAAGAAAACAAAAACATTCAACAATAGTATAAATGATTACATAACACAAGTACATGTCACTCTCCATTGTCATATTGTTGTCAACAATATGTTTTGATCTAGGGTCGTGTCTTAATACAAACCACTAATCCCTATCCAACACATCTGGGTAAAAAAACACTTGGTTGCAGTGTTTTGGGAAAACATAAGGATCCCTAGCTTCATACCACATATTTTTAGAGTTAATAGATATCAGCCCACTATCGTGATCTTCCTTTACATTATTTTGATCAAAGGTGTCCCACCACTTGCACCTAAAAATAACACATTTGAACGAAGAGAAATCCACTTGAATTATATCTTGTATCTTTCCAATGTAACCTAATGTCCCTTGCATTAGGTTTTGAACATGGTGGCTAGCACTACTAGATTGGTCAAACTCGACTTTTACTCCACAGTCTTGTGTCATGCATCCATCATCGGCATCCTTTGTACGAAAATGATTTCCATATGCCCACGTAGATGGCAACAAATGCACCTATAAAAAAGTGAAAAAATCACAGTATCATGTGTCTAATAACCCGAACATAATTTAAAATATAAAATATATATGTGTGTTTTACAATTCAAAGGTGAAGTATGAAGTTAAAATTGTACAGAAAGAGGTTATATTTATCAAGTTATTTTACCCAATCATTATGTTTAGCACATCCTCTTTAGCACACGGGTAACGACTAGATGCACCCTATTTCTCTTTAACTTGATCAGCGACTCAACTATTACAGCATGTCATTGGCATATTTTCTTTTAAATGATCCATATAAGGCATGCTTCTACCATTCAACCATTTGAATTCTTTCATGTCACTGCCCCATTTCCTCCTCTTATGTTCGTACAATGCTACCCATAGCTGTGTCACTTCCATATTGTAAAGAATGAATTTGTTGATGACTTCAATTTTTGAAATCGCTGATGAAATCAAACCAACATATATATATAGTACGTATGAGATAAAAATATGCATTAATTTGAAGTTTAATGTGAATTGTTACTATGTATAAATTTGACAAATGATAAGCCACATACTCTTTATCCCATTCATTTCGAGAAGCTCCCCTTCTCTTTTGTCTTCATCTCTTTTGTCATCCCAAATCATCACATTTAGTGTGTTGTCAATCTACTTGATGTACTCACTAGCATAATAAGAATACTCATACAATATATACCCCTTTGCTATAGACCCCTCGGGTTAATGGCAGAAGTGTCCTCAGACACGTAATTTTATTAATTAGAAAAATAGTTACATAATTTGATTTTGCAAGAGTTCACACCCGAACATCCAAACACTCTTGCAATGAGCTATTTATAAGCTCCATGTCCTAACTATCTTTAATTATGGATCACTTATTAAATAACAAGTGTCCATTTACGATAAATGCTATTCAAACCAACTAGCTAACAAATCTCCTAAAATAGAGCCTAAGATACGACACATTTGGAGAGTCATATCTAGTTACAACAATATACTAATTGCAAATGATTAATAATTAAACATTCTAGAATAATAATTATCAATTTAATATCTTAAATTAATAATTATTTTATTTTAATTTTATAACCTATGATAAATTGTATTTTTGGATCACCTGACACGGGTTTTCCCTTTTATCGAACAAAACCTTACAATCTCTTCATGTATCTCTCTAAGAATAACATCCAACTACAAGGAACCACCCAAACTAATTTAAATTCATCTATTAGTTGAATTAGAAGATAAACTTGCAAGTCTATGAAACTTGTCGGTAGTTCCTTCTCAAACATACAAACAATCTTAACTATCTCTTAACGTCACCATGGAATGTCAGACATATGAATCTCCTTTGATGTGACCCAATGTACAAATGTAGATAATTTAGATATGTCACATCATAGGTCTTGGGGGAAGTCATGGTTCACACACCCACACACGAGCAAAGGATAATGACACTACACAATAAATAGTACATTATACAAAAACTAATTATAAAATATCCCATTGCATAAAAATAAAAATAACAATAACAATAATAAAATCATGTTTTTAACATACGTACTCTTAGAAGGTTCAAATGATCATGTGATTTCCACCTTGATAGACAGTCTTCACAGTGAAGTAGCATCGTAGTGAAGACCCATAAAAAGAAGGCGCCCTCACTCTCATTATAACTTCCTTTGCCAAAGAAAGATCATCTTTCTTTAAAATCCATGGGACATCACCTTCTTTGAAAGACCAAGAGGGACCCACCTCTCCTATGGTTTCTTATCTTAGCCAATGTTTCTTTTTAGTTTTTCAAGAAATAAGATCTCTCCTAACAGTCAATGTGTCACTTTCTTTCAATGACATGTACCTCCATAAAGAAGATGAAATAGTTTTAAATATGTGCATGGGATCTACTAAGTGGTAAATATTAAGATGCTCCCAATATGGGAGCTCATAAAAGACAAATTTCCTTTTCATCCCAGTGGGAAATTTCTCAACATAGGTGTCGAATAATTTTGGATCATCGAACATAAGCTCCCCATTTGAATCGAACATTTCTGAAAAATCCTTCTCCTTCTCTCTCTCATTTTCCCTAAGCCATTCAGTTGGTGTCATTATTGCAGGCCTTTGGGTTCTCTGTTGCTTACCATTGAAAGCAAATGTTGCTCTTCTGTAAGGGTGTTCTTCTGGGAGGAATACCCTGGAGCAATCATACACTAGCTTTCTTAGGTGGTCGAGCCACCTAGCCTTCAAAGAAAGTCCACAAAATTTACATCCATGAAACCGTTTTGTTACAAGACCTGTGAAATTATTGCATACAGGTTGGCAAGTTAGCGACCATGAAGATCATAACAAATGAAATAAATTAAATTCATATGTGAAAATACAATATTGTTGTTAGGTCCCTATAATACTAATGATTCCCCCATTATTATTGTCATTGTAGCCCCTTATTGTTATTTTTGTGCCCCTGCTGTCTCCATATTGTTATTATTATGCCCCATAGAAGTCCAATATTGTTATTGTTGTGCCCTTACATTATTATTGTTATCTCAACTCTGATTATATTATGATCCCTTACACTCTTATATATAGAAAGAAGGTTTTATCATTTGTATCATCCAAGATTTATTCATTTGTGTAACGTAAAGGAAGTTTCCCCCTCGAATAGGCTTATTTTGAAGTCGTTGATCTATCTCTTCTTCTATTTTTGTGAGTTGGTTGCATAACATTTGGTATCAGAGTTATGGATTATAAGGTTTCGATGCTTCAAACAGGTCATCATGGAATTCTCGCTATAACTTGTTTTCTACGAAGCTTCAGAAGCTTAAAAAAAAACTATATGAGATGAAATTGTGATGAATGTTGTGTTTGAATTTTAGACCATTTCTTGCTATATTTTCAGAGAGATGAATTGACGAATTTCGGGTTTTTTCAGGATCCTGAATTCCAACTCAAATAGGTGACCTTGGGAAAATAATCATAACTTTATCTCTAAGCATCATACTCAAATTTCTTAAGAAGTGAGAGAAAGAGGACAAACTGTAGTTTATTGGGTATCGTTTTTCGAACCTAAGGTCAAAACAGTGATACGTGGCACTTCATACAAGTTCTCTCAATTGAACTAGTCTATAATCAGGTCATTGTGGGAGATTGGGCATAACTTCTTCTTGAAAAATCCAATCTTGATCATTCTTGTTGGGTTGGAAAGAGGATGTAGACGGCTACCACAAGACAAAATATAAGACCTTTGAAATCTAAAATTACATAGATACAACAAATTATTCTTCTGGTGCATTCTGAGAGACAAGGTGCCCATAGGGGAACACTTAACTCACAGAGCATTTCATGGGCCTACCTAGTGCATTATGTGCAAATGTGAATCTGAATCCACAGACCACCCATTTTTGCAATGTAATGTCATACTCTCACTTTGGAATGCCTTATCTACTACTATCTGTTTCACAGGGAAATGGGAAGGAAATGATCTGGGTAGTGTATGGGAGGAATGGACCAATAGACATAAGGGAACAAACCTTCTGAACCTCCCCTTGATTGTCATTTGGTATATATGGAAGGCCCGAAACCGTCTCATTTTCGATAACAGACCAGCACATTGGCCTCACATTGAGGTAGGCATTATCTCTGCCTTCAAGGAACTACCTGACCCTCTGCCTCCTAGAGAGCGTCGCACACATCCACCTCCCTGTATAGACAAAAATACTCCATGGGCATTCTTTGATGGAGCTGCAAACCAACAGGGTTGTGGAGGGGGTTTCATCCTGTATATCAATGAACAACACTTCTATAAGGTCAAGATGGGATTGGAAGCAGGAACCAATAATTATGCTGAGCTCATTATGTGCCACTTATTGCATTTCTCCTTAGGACACCAGTGCAACATATTAAATATATTTGGGGATTCAAAAATC
The DNA here is from genome assembly GCA_000404065.3 of Pinus taeda. NCBI lineage: Eukaryota > Viridiplantae > Streptophyta > Pinopsida > Pinales > Pinaceae > Pinus > Pinus taeda. The sequence goes on from APFE031329249.1 coordinate 196,480, forward strand.
ATCATAAATTGGTTCAATGACATTTTTGCTTGTCACATACACACACTCAGCAACATTTTAAATGAAGTAAATATTTTCAAGGCAAAATTTAACAATATCTCTTGTACTCATATCTATAGGGAGCATAACGGCGATGCTGACAAATTATCCAAGGAGGCTGCTCTATTGCCCAGAGGCGAGTGAGTGATAACCGAGCAGAGAGAGACCAATGAATATCAGTATTATCACCGGCCATATATAGACCCACAATATCGGAGGGACATTGGTCCTTGATCAATTTATGTGGTTTTATGCAATTTTTGAAAAAACACATAATATTAATTGGAAACTTCAGGGATTTTTTTTAAAGGGCGTTGCGTGGCTTATGTATAGAACAAACTAGAAATATTACAGGCTATTTCACAGCAGTCTATAGTAGATCGCCCTGCGTGGTGTTTCTGAAACAGTTTCATAGCAAGTTATTATGTATATAGTCCATAGTGACTCTTTACAGCATATGCAACAGCATCTACAATATGTAATTTTTCTATATAATGAAAAGTTACGGATTTTTCCAGGGGAAAAAAAAGATTCAATATCAAGCTCCTACAAAGCAAAAAAAGGTGTGTGTCTTTTTAAAAATTTACATAAGTTTTATTTGAAAAATCAGTCTAAAGTGATTAAAAGGTCATAGTGAAGAAAATTATCATTAGTTGATGTCCCGAAGAAAGAAAATGGCAACACTTAGTAAGCAACACGAAAGCTCTACTATGACACATGAAGAAGAGGAATAAATGCAGCATGATATATCAAAATTACGAGACCAAGTGCAACAAATTTCACTCTCAAAAAACGTAACAGAAGCTAAGATGGATGGTTTGAAGAATGACATCAATCGTATAGAAGAAAAACTGAAAGGAAACATTGAAGATTTTAAGAAAGACATGGAAGTTTGGAAGGATGGTTTGACAAAGTTTCTACAAGAAAGGCTTCCTAATGGCGAAAAGGTAGTAGAGGAAACTCATGATGAGAACAAAAGAAATGTTAATCATGATTTGAAGAAGGACAACATTGAAGATTTGAACAAATACATGAAAGGTTTGAAGGAAGGTTTGACAAAGTTGCTACAAGAAATGCTTCCTAATGGAAAAAAGGTAGTAGAGGAAACTCATGATGAGAACAAAAATAAATATTAATCATGATTCCATAGACTTTAACGTTGTAACAAAGACCCACCACATTCCAAAGATCAATATGAGGAAGTTTTATGGCAAGGATCACGTAACATGGATACTACATATGGAACAATATTTTGATCTCCATAATGTGCAAAACACACAAAAGGTATGCATTGCAACTTTATATTTGGAACCTAATCAGTTTGTATGGTATCGATGGCTTTTCTCTCGTAAACAAATTGTCACTTGGTCAGTTTTTATGGAGGAAATGATAGCACATTATGAGGATACGAAGAGAAACATCTTCTTTAGCCAATTGATAAATCTCAAACAAAAGGGTTCAATGGTGGAGCACATTGAGGACTTCCAAAAATGGAATATACAGGTAAATGATATTCCAGAGGAGCATATGATTGATGTGTTCATAGGGACTTGAAAGGATAACATCCAACATGAGGTTCGCCTTTAGGAACCTGATTCATTGGAGAAGGCATTCAAATTGGAAAGAAAAATGATGGCAACAAGGAAGCCTACCACTCACAACTATAAAAATGGAAGTGTTGTTGCCCCTAGCCTTCCACGACCAACAAGGTTGACACCACAACAATTGGAAGAAAAAAGAGCAAAAGGGCTTTGTTATAGTTGTGATAGTAAATACACTAAAGGTTATAAGTGTGCTGAGAAAAAATTAATTTACATAGACTGTGAAGAGGAGGAAGAAAAGGAAAAAGAAATGTCAAAAGAATAGTATATACACCAAGAATCAACCCTAGAGAAAGAAGAAATGAATCTGATCATATCTTGTAATGCATTGGCAGGAATTACCACTCCTCAAACTCTCAAGATAGAAGGACATATCAAGAAGAAAAAGGTAATAGTGTTGATTGATTCAGGTAGTACCCATAATTTTATTCACTGTAAGATAGACAAGGAATTGAATTGCTTCATATATCCAACACCAGAGTGTCAAGTGATGGTTGCAAATGGAGGAACCATAAATTTCTCTAGAAAGTACCATAATATAAAGCTATCCATGGGAGAATATGTATTGAATAGTATAATGCTTTCTATTCCAATGGGTGGTGTTGATGTTGTAATAGGAGTCCAATGGCTACAATCTTTGGGTACGATAGCTTTTAATTTTCAAGAACTTTTCTTGAAAAAAAATCGGAAGGGAAGGAAGTTGAATTAAGGGGTATCATAGGGAAACCGGGAAGGATAATCAACTCTAACAACATGAAAAATATTCTAAAGAAAGAACAACGGGGTGTAATTGCACAATTATTTTCACTAGAGGTTCCCACATTTAAATCATCTATTTCTCCAGACCTCCAAAGAGTCTTGGACAATCATTCCAAGGTGTTTGATACTCCCAAAGGCCTCCCACCTATTCATGATCATGATCACGCTATTCATTTAATTCTAAGAAGTGTTCCTCCAAACATCAGGCCTTATAGATATCCACATGCCCAAAAGAGTGAAATTGAACATATGGTTGCAGAAACGCTAAAGGTTGGTATAATTCAACCTATTCAAAGTTCTTTCTCTGCTCTAGTAGTATTGGTACACAAGAAGGATGGATCATGGTGCATGTGTCTAGATTATATGGAGCTCAACAAGCTCACTATTAAAGATAGATTTCCCATTCTCGTCTTTGACGAATTATTGGATGAATTACATGGAGCAATTTACTTCACCAAGTTGGATCTTCATTCAGGATATCATCAAATCAGAATGAAGATTGAATACATTCTGAAAACAACATTTAGAACTCATGAGGGTCATTATGAATTTATGATCATGCCTTTTGGCCTTACCATTGCACCTTCTACATTTCAAGGTTTGATGAATTCCATTTTCAAACCCTTCCTTAGAAAAATTGTGTTAGTATTTTTTAATGATATACTAATCTACAGCAAGTCTTGGAAGGATCATGTGCAACATGTTGATAGGGTGCTCAAACTATTGGAGGAGAAACAATTATATGCAAAAACCTCCAAATGTTTCTTTGGAGTACAGTAGGTGGAATATATGGGTCATATTGTATCTCATGAAGGTGTTAAGGTAGACCCTAGCAAAATTAAAGCCATTAAGGAATGGAAAATCCCCACATCCGTAAAGCATCTATGAGGATTTCTCAAGTTGACAGGGTATTATCACAAGTTTGTTAATAATTATGGGAAAATAGCAGCACCTCTAACAACAGTACTGAAGAAATATGTGTTTTCTTGGGCTACAAAAGCAACGAAGGCCTTTGAACATCTTAAAGAGGCAATGTGCCAAGCACCAGTCTTAGCTATGCTAGACTTCTCAAAAACCTTTATTGTGGAATGTGATGCCTCAGGAAATGGAATTGGTGTTGTTTTAATGCAAGAAGGAAGACCCATTGCTTTTGAAAGTCGTCCAATCAAAGGAAAGTATTTACACAAAGTTATTTATGAGATGGAAATGTTGGAAATATTGCATGCACTTAAGAAATGGCGACCTTACCTGATGGGAAGACACTTCAAGGTAAAAACAGATCATGATTGTCTTAAATACTTTTTAGAACAAAGATTATCTTCAGAAGAGCAACAAAAATGGGTTATAAAGATGTTGGGTTATGAATTTGAAATCATCTAAAAAAAGGGAAGCAAAATGTTATTGCAGATGCACTCTCAAGAAAGGATGAGGATGTGAAAGCATTACTTTGCACCATTTCTATCATCCAACTAGATTGGATAAATGAAGCAAGGGATAAATGGAAGAATGAAGAAGAAGTGTGGGAACTCATTCAAAAGTTGCAGCAAGATCCCAGTACATTTGCTACATTTAGCTAGAAAAATTATTCATTATGGTACAAATATTGCTTACACCTCTGTAAGAATTCCCAACTCAAACAAAATGTTCTTCTGTAATTTCACACCTCTCCCTTAGGAGGGCACTCGGGATTTTTAAAAACTTACCATAGGGTTAAGAAGGAATTTTTTTGGGATGGCCTTAAATCTGATATTCAAAAGTTTATGATAGAATGTTTGATTTGCCAACAAAATAAAGTTGAGACAATTAAGACCTCAGGTCTATTACAACCGTTATCCATTCCAATTCAACATTGGGAGGAGGTTTCAATGGAGTTTATCACAGGTTTACCCAAGTCCGAAGGGAAGAGTGCCATCATGGTGGTAGTTAATAGACTTACCATGTATGCACACTTTTGTGCATTATTTCATCCATTTAAATCCAATACATTTGCTACTACATTTATGGAAACAATTCAAAAGCTACATGGAAACCCAAAGATTATTGTAAGCGACATAGATCCCATTTTCACTGGAAATTTTTGGACTGAATTATTTTCTTGTTAGGGTACTCAGTTAGCTCATAACTCATCTTATCATCCTCAATCTAATGGAAAAACTGAGATAGTGAACAAACGTTTGGAAGGATATCTTCGTTGCTTTGTATCTGATAAACAAACACAATGGGTCAAGTGGTTTCCTCTGGCTGAATGGTCGTATAACACGTCCTTCCATACTGCAGCAAAAATGACCCATTTATGGCACTTTATGGATATCATCCACCATCCATCAGCACATCTTTAAGAGAAAATTCTAAGTTTCAAGCAGTGGAAGATCACATCGGGCATCAACAACAGGTTCTCCAACTCTTAAAGGATAACCTCACTTTAGTGCAGAATAGAATGAAACAACAGGAATATCAACATCGTAGCGAAAGAAGTTTTGATGTATGTGATTGGGTATTTTTACGACTACAACCATACAAAAACATGTCCCTAAAGCAAGCTACGAAGGATAATAAATTATCACCAAACTATTATGGTCCGTACAAGGTGTTGCAAAAGATTGGTACTATGGCATAAAAATTGGAGCTTCCTGCATCTTCCCAAGTGCATCTAATTTTCAAAGTTTCATGCTTAAAGAAGGTTATAGGTGACAAGCTCCCAGTTCAAACAATATTTCCAGAACTTGATGAGGAAGGAAAAATCATATTGGAACCTGAAGCATCCACAGAAACAAGAACCTGACGACTATGAAATCGATTAATTTCAGAGTATCTCATCAAGTGGAAGAACTTACTCGTTGAAGATTCCACATGGGAGGATGATAATTTTATACAAAAGCCTTTAGAACTACTCAAGCATTGAGGACAACAATTTTTTGAAGGAGAGGGGCATGTTAGGTCCTATAATACTAGTGATTCCCCCATTATTATTGTTATAGTAGCCCCTTATTATTATTGTTGTGCTCCCGTTGTCCCCATATCGTTATTATGGTTCTGTCGACTCTGATTATATTGTGACCCCTTTAGACTCCTATATATATAAAGCAGGTTTTTTCATTTGTATCATCCAAGAATTATTCATTTGTGTAATGTGAAGGAGGTTTCCCCCTCGAAGAGGCCTATTTTGAAGTCATTGATCTATCTCTTCTTCTACTTTGTGAGTTGGTTGCATAACAATTGTTACATATATAAACAAGTCAACAAAAATGTAATTTACCATAGCAAACTCCTAATCCTTGATAATCATGTATGGTGTAAGCATATATGCCATATAATGTAAAACTCCTCTTTGTTGTGATGGGCCTTGATACATTGTACACATGTATCCCTTCCCATAATTCCTTCAATTCATCTACCAATGGTTGTAAGTAGACATCCATATTCTTCACTTGTCTTCTATGAGAGACTATGAGAGCAACCATAAGATGTTCATTCTTGACGGACAACCATGGTGGATATTGTTATTCATCACTACTACATGCCAAACAGAATAGTTGGTGTTTTGGACGGAATATGGGTTTATGCCATCCATGGCTATGCTGAGTTGTAGACTTCATAATTCAACCTTGAATTTTCCAAACCATGTATCCTCTACGTGCTTCATGACTCAAGAATCTATTGGGTGTAGAATTTCCTACAAATTCTCTACAAATCTACCTCTGAGATCTTTGTAGAGAATCTGACTGTAGATTAATTCGATAATGAAATATACCAAAGCAAAATACTATAATCTACTTCTACTATCAAACTTGCGGAAGCTTAAAGATTGAGCTAAATAAGAGTTGAACACATATAATCAGAAGAAGAAGAATCAATACACATGAAATACAGAAAATACTCAGGGGAAAGCCTCCGCTAAAAACCCCACTATCTGTATTATCATACAAGGTGGAAATATATCAGAATTACACAAAGCCTTAGCTCTCACAGCTAGCTAACTCTCAGTACAATCCTCCTGGATGCTCACAAGAAAACTTGGCTTCTCACAAGCCTTCTCCTCTACCCTCCAAGCTCCTATTTCCTTGTGCAGTTACCTCTGGGATGATCTCCTTCACGGAGTGTAACACTGCTCTCACACATTGCTCTAACACATTGTCAAAACGGCGCGATCCTCAAAGAAACTTACCTTGACTACATGCATGAGTTTCCTTTATAGGAGAAAACATGCAATTGATAGTACACTATCCTTGACATTTAGCTCAACAGGGTCTTTCTCTAAATAGACATGCATGAGCTTCTAATGAGGGAATCTTCAATTATCTGGAATACACTGGTTGAGTGCATGCATGCATCAACTGACTGATAACTCACAATTATTTCCTCAACCAATTTGGAACTAATTTAACTGGACTTAACTCAGTAAACTGAGCTAACTAATTACAACTCAAATATAACTCAATATTATCTCGTTAATTAAGGGATAATCTCCTTAATTTAAAGGATAATTGTTGCATGACTTCAGAAAGACTTCTAACTTGAATTTCTCCAACTAATTAATCCATAATGAATTAATTAGTTATTTTTCAAGCGGCTGGTGAGACTAAATTAGAATTTTAATTCAAGACAAATTAAAATTGGAATATTCTGGATTCTATTTTTATCATTTCTTGTTGTTATTTTCAACATTAGGATTCACATAACTCCCAACTCACTTTTGTGTGAGGCAAGCCATCCCTGCAACATAGCTAATTCTTTGCAACGAAAGAGTCTTTGAATCCTTGGGATTATAGGCATGTGCCTCAATATATTATAAGGAGGACAATGTAATTTTAACCATTTTTTTTAATTACAATACCTCTCATGCCCACATTTAAAACATATCCCTTAGTCTACATATTCTCCTCTATATAGAATACAATAATTCGGACATGCATGCTATGATATGTACTCAACACTCAACATTTTCAACAACTTCTTTGCCTCTTCACAACTACCTGGAAAGACATTATCACTCGGAAGAACCTTATCTTTGAATAACCTGTAATTCATGGGGAATATGATTGTACAATGTCAATATTTAACATTCGTAAAATTAACCATTTTTAATGTAGATTGTGTAACAATATTTTTCAAAATATAAGGGACTTGATCGATCATGCGGATGAATTACCTCAATATTGTCAAGAAACATGCATTCAACATGCCAAAATTTGCTTTCAAGTTGTACAGCAACATCGTTGTCCCTACTTGAGTAGACTTTGACTTTCCGCCAGGTCCAAAGAGAGGGATGGTCAAAGAAAATTTCAGGCTTTCGAATAAGGTATCAGTAATATGAGAATCATTCCCTAACTCATTGTTCTGGAATGCATCTAACAACATTGCCTCCATGGCAGTCATATCGCATAAGTAATCATCCATACCAACCTCTATTTGATTGCCTCCATTGCCAACTTGTGATGAAGAACTACTAATACTATTGTTGTAGTCATTCCTAATTGATGAATCTGGACATAGTGGGAATTGAATAGGCGGTTTTTTCAAGCATTCTTTTTATGCTTCCTCTCTTAGTCTTTTTCTCAATGCAGATTTCTCTCAAGTTGATGTTATAATGGGGTGCACTGGAAGATGGTAGGTGGGTTTCTCATCATCACTAGAATCCTAATTTCAAAAATATTGAATGTCATTAGTACAATATCAATGATTTGAGTAAGCACATCAATACAATTAGTTTGTTGAAATTACATTATACCAAACAATTATTACCATCGTTGATCCAGGATTGTGGCTAGAAGATGTCATGCTCCAATTGGTAGGGTGAAGAGGTTGTCCATTTTCATCTACCAACTGCTTACAATATGTTGCTCCTGATAAGAGATTCCGACATTTTTGAAATGCAAGAATATTTTATGCATCTAAACTCAATTCTGAATCAGGATCCTGCAAATTTAGATACATTTTTATTCAAATTAACAGGAAAAAAATCAATTAGATAATCGAAATATAAATAAAATCTAAAATTACTGGAGATGGAAAGGGAGAACTTCACGATGGAATTTGATCAGTGATATGGAACAAGCTAGAATTTGAAGAATTGACAATTTGATATTATTGAGAATTTGTCCCTGCATTTGAGAAAAATCATAAATAACATTTTGTGTGCATATCTAAAATTAATCTTGAAAACCATATAACCACAATCTGAATTTCAATATAGGTTTCAAACCATTTTTCAAGAATCAAAAAACTTTAAGCGGAAAATGTAAACTATGAACTATTGTAATTAATGTGAATGTGTCCTAAAGGATAATTTGATATTAACATGTCATTTTATGTGAAAATAAGATTTCAAATAACTTTTAAACCCTACTGATGTACTCATCATAATAAACCGCATCTATGTGTTTAAATCATAACAATGTCGGGGCATTCAACTAATACCTGCAACCGTTTCTGACATTCTGAAAAATATAAAATATGTTATCATATCGGTGCTCTTTTACCAAAAATGCATTGATATGTTTAAATAAAGAAATAGCAACAATACACACTTTTTTCTGAAATTTAAAAAATAAAAACGAATTCAACCATCTCGGTGCTCTTATAAAATTTACAGCGCCAATGCATTTAAACACAAACCGCATTGTTGCATTAAAAAAATTAATCGCAGAGTTTCAGTATTTCAAAAATTTTAAAATAATAAAAAATTATCATGTTGGTATGTTGAAAAAAATTGGCGCCCCGGCAATGTCGGTGTGTGTTTCTTATCAACACATTGACGCACTTTACTATCGAACACACTGCTCTTAGGGAAAATATATATATAAAAAGAAAAACACATTTTTTCCTTCTTTTTTTAATTCAAAAATGAGCGACCATTGATTTTTAAAAGTCTAATTTCATAAACCTTTTAAATAGTAAAAAGTTATTTACTATTTCATTATTTTTCTTAAAATTTGAAGGGAGTGATTTGCAAGAGAGACATACATGGAGCACTATGCAGCCGCAGAATAATTTGGAATAGCAGAACTATTTAGAAGATCAGAAGCTGAAAGGTATGGTGGTTCACATAAAACCCTCAATAGAATTTTTTTTAATTTTATTGTTTATTTTACTAATAAAAAGTTTTACAATTTTTGTTAGGGTTTAATTAAAAGAGAGATCATTTGCTAGAGAGACATACTAGGAACACTGTGGAGCAACAAAATATTTTGGAACCACAGAAAAATCAAAATTTGAAAGGTATGGTGATTCACTCAAAACCCTAGATAGCAAAATTTTTAAATTTTACAGTTAAAATTTTGACAATTTCTATTAGATTTATTCACAATTTAGAAAGAAAATTAAAATAAAAAAACCTTGTATAATAAAAAATTTACTATTGATTTTACTATTAAAAAATTTTACGATCTTTGATTAAAATTTAGAAAAATAATAATAATAATTCAATACTTACCTTAAACCCTTACTTCTTCTTGCTTATGTGACTGCAAAATTTCACCTTAGGGTTTAACTCCCTCTACAACTTCTCAATTAGAGTTTTTCATTTTAGACATTTTAGATTTAATGGGTTTGTGTACTTACTATATATGGCGTGTTTGACATGTAAAGTAGGGGGATCACTTATCGAATTAGATCCAAACCCTGTCGATCCTTTCCATTTTTTTCAAAAATGGATATATGCCCCGCAATACACTAATGAAATATAACGCATTGTTGTGCTATGTGTCATACAACGCGCCGATATATTATAACATTGTTGGTTCTATTCAATCTTATTAGTGCTCCTGGTGTAATATAACACACTGGTGTGCCTCTACCAAATAGCACCGTTATTATTTAAAAATAAAAATAATTTTCGTTGACAATGTCGAACAATTAAACATCTGGACTGTTTTTTTTTAAACAATGTTTGTTTCGCGTTGTGCCCCATGTAATATAATGCATCGATGTTGGGGTGCCTTTATCGCACTGAATCATGTCAGACCTAACTGTTTTTACAAAATGTGGTTTGTTTATCGGTGCATCTGGTGTAATATAACGCATCGGCTCACCTTTGCCAAATAGCACCGTTAAGTGACTTGTACTTAATTTTTTATGTGTTCATTTGTTAATGTGATGGGAGTGCTTTTATTGTCACAAATTGCACTTTCATAATTTAAATTTATTTAAAAAATAATAATAACTTTCGTTGTCGAAATTGAACAATTAAATGAAACGAGGCATTTTGTTCAAATAATTACACAGTTACCATAGCTCTTTTTGGCTTAAAATTATTTAATTTAATGTATAAAATATATTTAATGGTTTCTGTATTGAATGGTACAGGTTGTATATTGATTAAAAAATGTGTGAGAAGGTGTCAAGCAGCAAAAATATTGATCGACACAATGATAGCACATTGAAAAAAGCAGAGAAGGCAAGTTGTTTGTAAATTCTTTACAAAATTAATATGTTTGAACTATATGTAGGTTTAACTAATATGTATTGATTAGTGTGTGTCATGCAAAGCCACAAAATGAAGAAGGTCGATAAGATTATTTCTAATCTAAAGGCAGAAGAGCGTAAAATCCTAATAGAAAAATCGCAGAAGGATGAACTAGGTAAATGAAAAAATATTATTCAATATGAGTTTTTTTTTTTAATTTTCATTAATAATATACTTAAGAATATTAGTTAACATGTTTCAAACAATCTATTAATCCATATATATTTAATGTTCTACATGGAGCAACAACGAAGGAAAAGATCAATGTCATTCTAGGAAAAGATAAGCTATAGAACATGTAAATGACAATGAATTGGTCCTTAGCTCATCTAGAGTGGTGTTGGAGGTTAATGAAAGGGAGGGAATTGTTTACAAAACTATCAAGGATCTAGTGGAATGAACATATAGACGTACTTTCCACTCACAAAAACAAAAAAAACAAAAAAATAAAATAAAATAAATCCAATGATTCTAAGAACCAAATTATATCTAAACTACATGAAGCGTTTCCATAGCAATGGCCAATGAGACATGTCAGACTTGCAATAGCAAAAACATAAAGTAACAAAAAAGAGTCGTTAAAAAAGATAATATTCCTAATTAAAATGGTTTTCTAGAATTATATGTATATATTACTACAAACCATTCATTTACTAATATCGATCTTGTTATATTTAGTTTTCATATATCAATATAAAAATAGTTTATTACTTTTTTTAGGAAGATTATGAAAAACCCAAATGACCAACAAGCTGATATGTGAAACTTGTTAGTAGGAATGTCAAAAAAAGTGTACAAGAAGATGGTCAAAGAAATAGGCATAATTGCATCACAAAAGGAGCAATCTCAACAACAACGTGCTTCAAATGTACGTAGTCATGATTAACTTTGTACATATAAAAAATTAATTTAGCATTAAATATTAATCTTCAAGTATGTTCTTGCAGAAAAGAAAACAAAATGGAACTCATTTAGCACATAAAACAGGACAACATGGAAGAAAAGGGTTGATATCAAAGTTTTTGAGTAATTGTTAATAATTCCTTATAAAAACTCAAGGTTTTATTCTTGTATATTTCAAGTTATTTTATAGCAACCAACCTTGAATGTCTTCAAATAGGTGCTAACATACAAAGAAGAGTCATCAGAAGAATTGATTAACATTGGGTTAAATATGGGTTGTGAGTATATGTTGGCATATCAAAAATTAATTGTGGGATTTATAAGTATCTATATTGTTTTACTTCTATGAATTTATAATTAATAGGACAAAAAAATCCATTATATTAAATCTATGACTTATAATGGGGTTTATAATATGCAACAAACAAAGTATGAAACTACGCCAGCAGAAAACTTGTTGCAACAAGGCATGAGACTTGGCTTTGAAACCATGTGGACAAGTTATGAGTCACTTCTTGCTATGGTACATTGCTATTCAATTTACATTGATGTGTATTATTTATTTCAATTTTCATTATTCTCAACGTTGTAGATACAATCATTACACTTTATTTTTATGTTTGTAAATGGAACAAGATCAAGAAGATGGAAATAATCAATGCAATCAACAAAACATTCCTCCAAATAACCCAAGTCATGGAAGTAGCTTGAGCAATGACAACGGTTCCAGTGAAGAATGATGATCTATTTGGATATCAGTGCAACCCATTGTATTTTTTGAAATAATTGTCTATGAAAATCACACATTTTGTTTAATGTAATAGACATAGTGTCACAATTGAAAAATAAAGGGTTACCAATAGCAATCCATTTTGTATGACAAAGAGCCTCTTATTGATATATAATAAAATATAATTAAAGTTATTCTATTGTGTTATCCAATGTCGTTATGAAATGTTACACCACTGATTAAATATATGGATGATTAAATATTATACTGAAGAGATGTGAAATCTGATAATATAACAAATTAATCCAAACATCATATACAAATGCAGTAATCAAATTTTAATTTATATTAATATTGTTATAAGATATATGTTGATTTTTCGATGAATAACGGATTTTAAAAATTACAATAATTGCACTATCACAGGTAGATGTTTCCAAAAAAGAGAAAAAATCATACAAAAAATTGGTATGTCCACAACATAAAAACACATTGGTGCGTTATGTTATATAAAAGCATTGTAATGTCATATTTTTGCATGATTGGTGCCTTTTTAAAAAACAACAACACTGGGGCATTTAGTTCTTCAAACATTGGTATTGTTTGCAATTAACACCCTGGTTCATTGTAATTCTTAATGTACCAGTGCTTTCATAGAATTAACACCTTGATCCTACAAAATATCATTTCCAGCTTTGGTGCATTATTAAAATTAACAGCATCAGTCCTTTTATATAACAAAGGCATCGAACCACTTATACAAACAATATGCATCGACCCTGTGAGTTTAAACAAAATCATAGGGCCTGCAATTATTTTTTGTGTGCCCCGGTGTCATTCTTTCAAAGAACGCCCCAGGGCTTTTTTTATATATAAGCACCAAGGAGGTATACATTTCAAGCACCGATGTTCTTCACATTCAATGCCTCGGTTCATTTAGTTATGTATGTATTCGGTGTGTTTATAGATGTAGTGCACCGATGCTACTTGTTCCATAAGCGCACCACACAAAAAAACAAACAAACAAACAAACAAACAAACAAAACAAAAACAAAAAACAAATATCTGCCAAAACCTCTGGTCACCCAGATTGTTTTAGTTGTGATGAAGTTATGTTATAATATCCGCTATCACAAATGGATGTTTTAGTGGATGTGTTTTTGACAATTTTTTTCCAATTTTATAACACTAAAAACCTTTGTTATAACCTCCACTAGAAGGTATTTTCCTTGTAGTGACTTAATAGTTTATGTTTCATTGAGCATCCATGTGATGCTCTTTATGTCACTGTTTCTTTAGTTGACTATGATCCATGAACTAACATGGATATTCCACTTAACAGATTGTCATAAATATCTGATAAAATTGTACTTAAAATTTTGAAATCTTCACCATAAGTGTTTATTTCTCTATAGATTTTTGGATGTGTAAATTATTATTTATTGTGTATGCATGAAAATTATAATTATGCAAAAAATATTGAACAATGAAATTAAAACTCACAAACCACAATTGACACAAGATATATTAGGAAATCCTTTTGGGAGAAAACCATGTTGGAAGGTGAAGCTACTCTTCTCTCTTTCTCTGTATAGAAAATGGATGCAAGTACAAAGAAGTAAGGCATGTGGCTTGTGGGATACTACGTTGCACAAATCCTCTTTGTGTTCTCTCTCTCTATCCCTCTCGGCTACTTTGTTCGTTTATGGAACAAGATCCACTTGAAAAGAATGGAACCCCTTTTCCTCCTAATGCGGTTATAACACAACCTGATAGCCTATTAGTGGTTTGGTTTGAATCCTTCAACTCTTAATTAGAGTTACAATATATACTCTTCTAGAGTATTCTTCATCGTGATCATGTGGCTAACATCTTTGCCATGAGTAATGGGGGATGACGTGGCATCCTCTTGAATTATGGTGACCAAAATAGGAAGGTCAACTTCGAAGGGGCATAGCTTTTGCATATGGACTTTGATTGAAGGGGTTATTGTGTCATTGGAAAGTCATCTAACGTAAAATAGGAAAAAAATGTGTCTCACTAAATGGCAAAGTTTTACTCTCCAAAATTGTTGTTTGTTGCCTTAAAATATTTGTGGAATGTTTCATACCCCAATTTGCCACACTGGGTCCAATAGGTAAAATTTGTCATGTGAGTTGATTCCTCCACTTTTTCCACTCTAAAAGCATCAAGATGGATGGCAAGCAATATAATGATCCAACCTAGATTAGATTAAGACTTGTATTTTTTGATATGTATGGAGCAATCTAGGCTAGAATTTAATTACAGTTTACAACTAGATGTGCTTTATTTAGTTAACAATAAAAAGTCATTAACTTGGACTTGGCTTTTATATGGTCTTAATTTGCTCATTTTGAACAAAGATCCTCCTATTATGTCGATGATTTTATCCCCCTTGCAGCAAGCCATGGCAATAAGAAGTTCTACATTACTATAACTATATTTATGTGTTAATAGAAAATAAGCAAACTTGTAGCAAGCCATGGCAATAGGAGGTTCTACGTTATTATAACTATATTTATGTTAATAGAAAATAAGCAAACTTTTAGTATATATATATATATAATTAAGAAAATAATATTAATAAAAACATTTTTATTAGATTATTGAGTTGCTAATAAGATGATCAAGTTGGTTAGTGTGATCAAGTTGGTTAGTGTGACAACGTCTTCCATTAATATTATATTTAAATGTATTGTCGTAATCATTGTTTTTTAAAATTGAATTTAAATGTAAGGTTGCAATTACTCTTTTTTTAAATGCATTAGTATGGTTTTAATTTATTTGTGTTATATAAATAAATTTGCGTTTCATGTTTAACTTACAAGTAAATGATTACTCTTAAAAAAATAATTTTTATTGGGTCTAGTTGCTCTTCTCACAATAATGTTTCATTTATTTTTTATTTCATGTGATGTCTGATATTTATTTGTGTTCATCCTTTCAATAATATTTATTATATGTAGATTACATTTCCAATACATTTTTTTTTATAATTGGTATTTTATAATTGAAAAATTTTGACGAATACACTTTATACATTTGGGAATTAATAAATAGATCTCTATTTTGAAAAACTTAAGATAGATATATTAATTAACGTGATGAGAATTATTATTATAAATTGCACTTTACTATTTTAATTTAGTTCCATCTATAATATATTAAATATTGTAGTGGTAAAAATAAAAGTGTGGAAAAGAGTGAACTAACATGTATGTGACTAAAAAGGAAGACTCATCATTACCAATTTATATACATAATTATCGTGTGTGTGTGGGTGTACATGTGGGCACATACACATGTGGATTATGGAACAAGTAATTAAATTTGGTTAACATAAAAGTTATGTGAGGCAAAGTCTATTTTTATGGCCAAGTATCTATTACTCCTAGGTGTATATGGCGTGAAGAAATTTGTAAAATGAATGAGAATATTTGTTCAACTTACTTTCAAACTAGGAAACTCTTAAATGTGTATGTGAAGAGATTTTAAACCGAATATTCTCCTCTCCTTTGGCTACAACTTTCCCATTGAATAACTTGGTAACTCCATAATCGTAGACAACCTACAAACAATAAATATAATTCCATAATATCAATTCAAATCAAAATAGTTGAATCCTTGTGTTGATGGTGCTAGAAATCTGTCAACCAAGGGGGTCTTCCCGATGTGAAGTCCTAATTAGATCTTCCATCATTTGGAGTAGGAGCCCCAATTGGAAAAATGGTCAGTTTTCATTGTCCTTATGAATTTTCTTTGACCTTCATTATTAACATAAGAGGTTATACAAACATTCTTTGAAACAAGCAAGTTGTCATTGTGAGGCATATAATTGCAATGTATATAAGGTACTTTCACGGCAAGGAGAAAGAGAGTGAGCCTATAGAAGAAAAGTAAGAGTATTGTCCTAAAAGAGACACAAAACAGCATAAGAGGATCTTTAGTTAACCTGCAAAGTAGGTCACAAGACAACCACGATCATAAAAACCAAATACAACAAACCTTCAACAAGACAAGTGCCAAAGCCACCGAAATAGTTCAATTTCCTTAGTACATATGAATGAAACATGTATTGCAACCATCTAAAGAATAGTCCAACGATATTCACAATACATGCATGAAAATGTGTTAGCTCATCGAGCTTCATATATTAAGTGGAAGTGCCAAGATATACAAGTACAATGTTGCCACACTAGCCCCAATAATGGAACATTAAGTTACCACTTGCTCCTCTAAAGAAAGATATTCTCTCCTATGTCAATGTTATAGAAGCCAAGGTGGGAAGTTCAAGTCCCAAAAGTCCATTTTCTTGAGTTATGAGGGTGTATTTATAACAAAAGACGTGACTCTCCACCTCACATGTCACTCTTAACATCCCTCATGACTCTTGAGATTCTACAATGAATTTTCGATACAAGACCTTTGAGTTTCTATATGACTTTAGAACTCAATAGTGACTCTTCATATTCCATGTGGGACCCTTAGTCTTCCACACATTTACATTTTCTCATTTTGGGAAATTACACAATTGCATTCCACAGATGATGTAGCAAGACACTATGACACATATGACTCTTGAGATAACTCTTGCACAAGCCATGACTTGGCAATGATGACATGGAACTTCATGATGATGTGACATTACCAAGTTGCTCTTATTGTTGCTTTCAATCTTCATGACATATCTTGCATGGGTTTCATCTTCATCCTCCATAAGGTTGATTGATATGGGTTCTTCTTGTGATATTCATCTTTGATATTTTGTCGTAAGCTAGTGTCCTTTCATCTTCTTGCTCGATGACTTCTTCATTATTCCAACTTCACAAGTGTCTTCTAGCACAGTCTCCTTCTTTTCCTCTCCAAGTATCATTCTCTCATGCTAGGATATATTACCTACAAATGGAATCCACTAATGACAAGACAACATCAATTCAGAAATATCCTAGTCTAGCTTGCTTCATGAAAATGACTGATTGAGCTGGGATTGGGCATTAGACAAGGAGGAAGACTCAGGGATTGCATAGTGCACAGTTCCAGGGGATAGGAGTGATGAAATGAAGCTTGAGATTGCACAATGCACAGTTATAGATACATAGGCAAGATGACTGCACAATTGAGGAGCTCAGTGAGGCAGTCTTGAACCTTGAAGTCACCTAATGCGCAGTAAAGGAGAGAGAAAGAGGCCTAGGGATTGCGTAATTATGAAAATCAAGGAGGCGGGATGATAGCTTAAGGCTTGCCATTGTGTTGTGCACAAAAGGAGGTTAACTGGGAGGATGAACTGTGTAGTTATGGAGGTCAAGGGGAAAGGGTGGAGCATTGAAACTGCGCAATGTGCAATCCTTTGAGGCATGAACTTTCCAGAATTTGAATAAGTGTGGGATTAGTGAGTTAGAAGTGAGAACAATATTGAACTTATGAATATCAAGCACACTCAAAACAATTGACGAAACAACATTGAACACTTAGTACACAAGAAAAACATGATCCCCTTAATGCGATGACAATACAACAACCTCCTCCAAGTGCGACACTTAGGATGTACTTTGCAACGATAGTGATGACACTAGTGCGACAATGCATGAAAATTTGGGAATGAGTCTAATACATGTATATATGATAAATAGGACCCATTGGTACCAAATTCTCCTCCTGAAATGAACCATGACTCTACTTTTACATCTAGCAAGGCTTACCATGCTTGAGAGACGACACTTGCAACAATCAGATAAAAGTGCAAACGACACTTGCAAATGCGAACAAGAATGAAAGCCACACATGCCAAAGAAAATATAACATGAAAATGACACTTATAAAAGTGAAAACAAGAAAAAATGACAGTCATAAACTGAGAGTGACACTTGCAAAAGTGAAGGTGCGCAAAAGCGGCAGTTGGAAAAACTCACCAAAATAGAAGTATAATCGCAACCAAAAGTGAGAGATTGTCAATGAAAGTGCACACTGATTGTTGACATAGGTTGAAAATTGCACAAGAACTGTCTTAATGGGCTGTATTATGCATTTTCAATCTTGCATGAAGAAATGTGCTCATGAACTCATTACAGATAGAGCATGTGTGAGAAAGTGACTTCGACACTTAGAAACCGAGAAGAAGACTTAAACATTTAGCATAACGTTAATCGATCATGAAGTGACTATGAAACAACATATCATTAGATCCTTAGTAGACTCCAAAATTTACATGTAGGCAAAATTTTGGAGGGTATTGATCACAGCATCACCACCTTGGAAAAACAAAACTATATTAAAGAAAGTCTAAACCAACTAAAGGAAATAAAACTTACATATTTAGCATCAATCGGGTGTATTTTGCTTGACTATATTGATATTTAAAAATGGATTACAGTTCAATTGAATAGTCATATGAGATTTATAGTTTTCCATAAAGTTTGAATGCATAAATAGATATGGAAAAATCAAATTTTGTATTACTAATTATGGAAAAAACTAGTTATTTTATAGAAAAATCAAAGCTCCTTGTCATGTTATGGAAACATCAAAATTGTATGTTAAAACTCTTTACTATCTTAAAGATCTAGTTCAAGATAGAGTTAGAACTACTATTTATTTAGAATTTAAAGTGGTGTGTGTGTGTGTATTTTTCAAATTGATTGTCATTAATGACATGTGGATTTAAAATGTCATAACGGTTAAATGAAGTGGTATTTGTCAAATTTAACCACTTCTAAGAAGCTTTTGGTCACCGCCTATAACACAAATAATAAAGCTAGTTCTAGGGTTGGAAAATCACTTGTTGTTTATATTGATTCAATATATCAAGGAAGGAAAAAAGACCAATGTTGCCAACGACATAGAAGATGTGGCTTGGTAAGGAAGTTTCTCTTCTAAGGAGTCTATTTGCTCACCTGAGATGCATGATTTGATTAATTGATCCTATGTTGAGTGCTTCCACCCACTCGAATATTGCATGCATTTTTATAGTTTCTCCTTTTATATATGATTTTTATACTTGCTTAAGGCAAATTATATTGTTTTTTTTATTTTGGTCAAAAAAAACTTTGACTTTCAATTAGTTTTGAAATTTTTAAGCAGATTCTATGAAGTTTATTAAAGTTTTGAATAAAATAAATATTAAACTAAGTATTTTGAAAATTAAAAAATCAATTATATTTTTTTTAAATGTAAATTGCGAGGAGGCAGGAGGGGTCCTCTATAGCCCCGAGGAACATGTGGAGACCAAATATCCGTGGGGATTGGGAGTGACCACCAATAACAAGATCGAACTCTTCACCTTGTGGAAAGGCCTGGATCTCGCTATCTCTCTCGAAATAAAGAGAATAAGCATAATGGGGCACTCCATGTTGGTCATACGAAAGTTCTCAAATGGAAATTTTATGGACAACAACACGCCCATCGTTAAACGAGTTAACCACCAATTAGAAAAATTTGAGCAACACTTCATTTTCCATGTTCTACGATGATTGAACTCAGTTGTCAATGAAATGGCAAATTGAGGGGTTCTTTTGGGAATCGTGAGATATGAGTTGAATGGGAGATATGGTGGGTACCTCCCTATCACTTGAAATAATGCAGGACAGTCTAGTAATAACCCTTGGCAAGGCTCCCAATGCTGGTGACAATGTAGAGGCGAGGTCGCAAACAAATGGATAGGTGGAGATTGGGCAGGGCGCATAGCGATCGCCCCAGATTTCCAGGACAGGGCATCGTATGGCTTCAAGTGGATGTCAAAATGGAGTTGGGAGGATGTGAGGATCCCGCCATTTCAAAGAATTCGCAGGATCATGAACAATAAGAGCGAATTAATGGCGAGGATGAATTCTACTACAAATTGCCTAAGGACATGGTTCATGGTATCCCTGGGACATAATGTGTGTTTAATGGGACTACAGCTCAAGGACCTCCATGGGATAATGGCATGAGCATCATAGTTTTGTGTGACAAGAGAGAGGGGATTATATAATTCACCATCACCCTTTGTTAGGATGCTAGTAGTTAAAGGCTTAGTGTGCAGTGACAATAACATCGAGAGTTGGTTGAGCGCAGAAATGAGTACACCGAGAGGTCATGGTGTGAATCCTTCTGAGGAGGAGCTAGCATGCTAGAAGTAGGCCACCAAATTCCTATTCAATTTAGTCATGGGGAGACTCGACCTCGTCACCTGTTGAGTGGAACTATTGAAAAAGGACCAAGTTGTGAATGTTGAGAGGATTAACACGAAATTAGAGGTTGTGGAGGAGAACATGCAGCAAAAATCACAAATATTGAGACATACCTCCTCACTATTGATTAAGATTTGATTAATGATAGCGTATTCACCAAGGTCAAAGAGATATTTGCAAGACTCCCGAAGGAGGTTGTAGCCCAACTTCAGAGCGATGGAGGAGTTGGCAATTTTGGTGCAAGACTGAGTAGTCCAGGAAATATTATCAGCAAGGACAAGGGGAAGCTCAACCTTGGATAATGATTTCTTATGCTTTGTAGATGTATTTTGTAATTAGAACTATACTTCTAGATCTATGGTTGATTTCAGTGTTTTTTAATAGTATATAAGGCTACTATGAGAAAAAAAATGCTTTAAGGCCATACTGGGACATGGAAGCATATTCTAAGTTTGAAGCAAGTTTTTTTATTCTTATGTAAAACGGTTTTGTCCATCAAATCCAGATTTTGAATACAAAGTACTCGTTCTGTTTTTAAAAAAAAATGTAAATGACTTTTTTTCTAATTGTATGATAACTTCTTTTTTTCCAAGGAAAAAATCATAATCTTTCATTAATTGAAAAATTACATATAGAAGATACTAATGGCATATGCATAACTATTTGGTTGAGGCCAGTCAAAGTAGTTGTCAAAAATGTATAAGTTATGGCCAAAGCCATTCCCAAAAAAGTTGTAAAAAATCACCTCATAGGGTGTTCATCTTGTCTAGTATGCAAAATAAAAACATAAATATATACATATAATGATACTATGTATCAACTGTGAACTAAACCAAAAAATCTAGGGCATGTCTGCCCTAGGTTGATAACTATTTTTATGTGACCTTAAATTGAATTGTCACTTATAAAAACTATATTAAAAAATAAAAATAAAAATAAAAAATCTAAAATAAGTTTATATTCGCTAAGTGTCATAATAATGATTGTTATTTTAGCCTTTACACAACACAATGTCATGTGGATAAGTGCCTCAAATTTTTCTGCCATAATTTTTGGATGCAGTTGCAATATTTATGCCATGATTTTTAGATACTTTTAGATTTTTCATTATTAAGCTTCATAGGAAACCACCAAAAATTAAAATCCTTGAAAATAGTTCATACTCATGTAAATAACATGTTTACCATCAATTATGTCAAGTCCCACTAGCACAACCAGTTGACGATGGACCTCGTCAGCAAGGTGACCCAGGATCAAAACTCATGGGGGGTGGTTGTGCCTTGTGCTAGGGGAGGAGGCATGCTAAAAATCCAGTCATCTAAGGGATCGTGTGGCCCAGGTCAGGTGCGATCCCAATGTGATTTTGACAGCTTAGATGCCCCTAGGTCGCGGCTCCTCAAGCCACAAGTCAAGCCTAGAGGATCATAGACAACTTGACAAAAAAAACATATTTTCCATCAATTACTACCCACTATAATTTAAGCAAGTATTTGCATAAAAAAGGGATAAGACCAAGATGTAGATAAACACACTTATGAGGAGTTGTTACTGCCCACCATTATTTATGTTTTCTTCAACACTTTAATAAGTAGGAGTAAAAATGTAAATGTGCAGACTTAATTATATAATTTTACTTAATATCAATAAGAAATCAGTTAAAAAATATTAATAGTAAATTAAAATGGTTATTAATTCAAACAACAAATAACTATGTAAATAAAACAACTCCATTTTTAATGTTTATATTTTTCATTTTTAATTGCATTTAGCTATATGCAATTTTAGTTTTTTATTGTTTTTACTTTAATTTAGCGAATCAAATACTTTTTGCATAGGAGGCAGGTATAAGGAGGAACGTTGCATATTACACTTGTAATGGTTAGGTACATTACAAGTGAGCGGATTCATAAGAACCATATGAGCCTCGCTAAACATAGCTTGCCCCAAAGCTAATTGAGCTCACTAACAAAGTTTGTAGTTGGCAATGATATTGATATAAGGCAGTGACTAGCTAATTTCAAGTTGTAAATACATGTAAGTGATGAAGTAAATTATCACTAAAGAAGGTTTCGGGGAAGTTCCAAGGATGGTAGGTTAGCTCATTGATCAATCGAGTTCCTAATGTGTTACCAAGCTACACACCTTTAGGTGAGTGCCCATGTACAATCATGCTTAGATATCTATAATTAATAGCTTGTAATTCTATAAGTGGGATCCAAGTGGACATTGGTGGCCACCCACCCATTCCACTTGGACCCCCAACACTATTTCCTTTCAGCTTCCTAATTTCTAGCACAATTTACTATTTTTGGTAGTTTTTCAGGTCCTGGACTTTCAGAGCCGTTTTGAGGCCCTAAACGACATTTTTTTTTGGAAAACATTTTGCATTCAAAAGTTGTTATCCTGATATATATATTTCTAATGAGGTATCGTACACATCAAACGGAGATTGTATGTCAAAGTTACGACCCCGTGAAGTTGATGTGCCAACTAACCCCAACGGGGCCCACAAACTTTTGGCGCTTCATCTCCTAGGGTTAAATTTTTGGATGTTTAGGGTTTTCCATTGTTTCTCAATAATAAAAAGGCCTCTGAGCCTCATTGTAACATAGTTCAGAAGGCATGTAGTCATCACATCTCTTCTCAGAGATAAGCTACCATTGCTCGACCTAGTTTGCTTCTCTTATGTATGTAAACAGTTTTTGGTAGTAGTTATTTCATTAATTGAAATTTTGTTTCACTGTATCTCCGCATTTTGGTTTCAATCTTTATTTCATTTCTTTCCTACATAAATTTTGAACAAGGTAGTTTCATTTGCCAATGGCATTAACAATGAATTGGTGGAATAATGAATAGTTTGAAAACCATACCTTTGCTAAAGTTTAACATAAGACATTTGAATTGAAAATATAATCATCGCTTGTAGTTGAACAATATTATATAAAAGTGCAATGAAAAGCCTTGCAACTCATCAATATCATCTAGAATTTCATTATTAGTCGATGTTTCAAACACAACGTTTATCGCCAAGATAAAATTTGGACATTTTCATATGAATGAAAATAGAATCAAGTCAATTGATTTAGTTGTAAAGGACTAATATGAAAAGCTCATACACCCATGAGGTGTAGACCAGTTGGTTTGAGTAAGGTTTAGTCCCCACCAGGTCTTAGGTTCAAACTTCATGGGGAGGGGTTGATGATGGAAGCCACTTTAGGGGAATTACGCTATTCCAAGGGGTGTCCAAGCTCTAATGATCTTCGCTTAATCCCAACGATACCATCCCACTATGGGTATATCGTTCTTCCATCCAATAAATAGTCTAGCCCATACCTAGACCCAACCTAGTTACCAAACAAAAGCCATATATCAATGGAAATTAGTTTCCAATAGTCCCTATCCAAGGTGGTAAGACTAACAAAGTGTCTACATATACTAATTTTAAAAATAAAAATGAGGGGTAGATGGCATGCTAATAGTAAACTGTTGTAAGACTTTTTTTTAAAAGTGATCTTGTAATTTTATGTTTCTTTGGTATTTTCTTACTTGTTTTTAAGTTGGTTTTCTTAGTAGTTTTATTTTATTTTATTTTATTGTAAGAGTATTATTGCGATAATATGTTGGTTAGATGTGGAAAACAACATTAACAATATTACTTTTTTAGTAGGTTGTTGATAATGGATTTGTTAACAACAACATGGGGTTCAAATACTCATTGAGTTAGTGACATTTTTCCCTTGCAAATAATAATAAATAAAATGGCAAGTTGCAACAACAATGTCTTTCTTTTTTAAATGTACAACTTATAATCCCTGCCGCCATGCAAGTATTTTGTAATGAGTATTAGGTTGACTTTGTATTAATTCAGTCAAACATGTGAAATATTTTTCAATTTAAAAAAAATGTAACTTTAAAAAATATTGTTCTATTTTCTACAAATTATTTTATTAACATTTATTTGTCATGTGATTGGTTGTTAATTTGTACATGTTATTGGCCAATGTCTCGATTAGTGAGCTAGGATTACATGGGTCGCATCACAGGTTGGTGGTTTAATTTTCATACTAAGAAGGTTATGGTTCTAAGTAACCTTTGTGAATAAGGTTTGCAGGGAAAGAATCGTATGCACATACTTTGAGGATAAATAATCTTGGGTATTCCAATTTCCCAAGTCCATATGTGATATGACTATCATTGATTTGGGTACGCTTACCCAATCACTTCTATTTCTACCATCATTTATGCAAAAGATTCTGAAGAAAATCTAAGGCATTTATTCTCGATTAGACTCGTTTATCTCGATTTTCGTGTACATGTATTCAAGCCTATTAATGTATAGGTAATTGATTGTTGTAATTAACATAAAATTGCTTGTTACGTTATTCTTATAGACATTGGATATAATTCTATGCATTTTTAAGATTATTAGTGAGTTTGTATAACACATCAGGTGGATCGAAAATTTAACAATATCCCAAGGATTAAATTTCCCAAATATTGTACTGGTTTGAAATTAATTGAGCAAGACTCATGCAGGTTAGAATTCCACAAAAAATATATAATCAATCATGTACTTTCTAAACATTGATGGTTCATAACGTAAGGTGACATGAACTTCGATATTGACATTTAATTGCATTTATATCTTCAATGCCCATACAACTCACCAATGATTTCCAACATTAGTTTAGTGCAAGGCCAGTGATTTAAAACGACATTTTTTACAATAGTACTATTGATGAAGGGCAAAAAAAAGAAAATGTGTTTCTCATTGCAATATACAATAGTACATTTGATGGAATGCAGAAGATTTATGAACATTATAAGACAATTCAAATAATAAGCCAATCTCCCTATAAATCATAACGCTTATTCAATCAAACTAATTTACTAAATATATATTTATTTTAAATTATATATAAATTTATTAAAAAATGAATATTGTCTAGAACAAATTGGTCTCTGACCTTAAACAAAATCTACTTGTTTATTATCTTTTACTTTAATTTAGCTATATCTAAAGTAAGTGACATGGACTAGCTACTATGTAGCACTTGTTTATTTACCACATGAATATCAATATTGCAAATTAAATTACTTCTTAATTCTACCTTGTTTATTAATATTTGCGTACAAAGGTCTTCTACCTTTATATTTCAATTTTTTATGGACCCTTTTAAGATAATCAAGTTTGCCATTGTAGCCTCGTTGATTTTGTGATTGACTATATTGTTGTAATTGTTGTTTTCGAAAGTTGATTAATATTATTCTTTATTTACTTTATGGATACAAACAAATTTGATTTTCATCTTCAACTTGGAAGTAAATGTTGAATCTATAGATCTTTCATCTTCATTAAACAAACTTTATCGTTGCTCTCTCCACAACAATATTCCACTTACTTCTTCATATTCCAATCTGTTTCACAACTATTTATTTATTTTTAACTGAAATGTTTAAGAATTATAGTATTGCAACTAATCTAGATATATACTCAATACAAAGATTAAGAAGGGAGATTATAACTTGCATATTTTTCCTCCCCTAGTTGAAGAGCTAGATGATAAAACGTGAAATTTCTTACAAAGTTTTTTTTTCTTCATATGCTACAGCACAAGGATAATTTCTTATAAGTCAATTGGGGTTATCTCAAGTGGTTGGGCAGAATGGTTGTTTGTCTTCCCCACCTAGGTTCAAATCCCTGCGAGTGACATGATGATGAGAAATATTGGTGTAATGGCTTCATGCATATGCATATTGTTTATTGACCCTCACTCTAGCCCTCGGGCTTTGAGAGAGGATGATTTCATTGAAAAAAAAACAAGGATAACTTCTTATAAATTGTTTACATAATAGAATGTGGAAACAACGTATAGTTATTTATTATCAATGATTATCCCCACTTTATATAGGGGAGATTATATTTCACTTCTCCTTATGAGAAGAGGGGAGGGGTGCAGTGGTTTCCTTAGGACCCCAAGGAAAGAAAGAGATTTTGATGTCTTAAATGAATGAGCATGTGAAACTAGAACAATGGAATATGCTACCTTTCCTTTCTCGTTGCATGTTCCTTCTCTTCCTCCTTTACTTCCTTTGATTCCTCGTTCTCCTCATTTGATTGTAGGTTTCAACCCTGTAAAGAAATTAACTGCATACGAATTCTAAAACACAAAAAATAAACAATGCAAGAGCATAACACATAAAACACATATACATAGA
The DNA here is from genome assembly GCA_000404065.3 of Pinus taeda. Lineage (NCBI taxonomy): Eukaryota > Viridiplantae > Streptophyta > Pinopsida > Pinales > Pinaceae > Pinus > Pinus taeda. Next base: position 223,381 of record APFE031329249.1, read on the forward strand.
GATTTTCCCCTGGATCCCAAAACCAGGACTACCAGCTTGATTTTTTCATTATTTTCCTTTCAATGTTACAATACATATTTATACATGCCTAAGCATCTAATACCATGGAGCGAAAACCATCGCGTCCAAAACCATGGACCGAAAACGCATCGCGTCCAAAAAACATGTGCGAAAATCATGTACAAAACCATAGGTGGGTCCGCCCAACCTAACATAGGGTCCAAAACCAAAATTTTCTGGGGCAGCTGCCCCGGACCCCATAAAGTGGGGTTACGGGTGCCCTTCAAACCCCCTGTTAACTACGTGTAAAGAATATAACACAACCCAACATTCTCCCACTTGCTGTTTTCTTTCCACAGGGGGGCACAAGAGAGCTTAGTCATTTTCCCAGCCCTTAAATGCCCATTGTTTCTCTACACCAAGAGAACTTCTCAGAGCTCACAGATTTTGTCAATGCATCTGCAGTATTCTTCAAAGTGTCCACCTTTACCAGCAACACCTTTTTGTCTTCTATCATATCCCTCACAAAGTGATACTGAACATCAATGTGCTTTGTCTTTGAATGATAAGCAGGGTTCTTTGCCAAGAAAATTGCACTTTGTTTGTCACAGTCTATCCTTATAGCTCCTTGTACTAACCCCATACTTGAACACAATGTCTGCAACCAAATTTCTTCCTTGCTTGCATGAGTGGCTGCCATGTATTCTGCTTCTGTAGTTGATAGTTCCACTACAGATTGTTTCTTACTCATCCAACTGACTGCACCTCCAAATAGGTTAAACACATACCCACTTGTAGATCTTCTCTGATCCAGATCTCTAGCCTAGTTCGCATCAACAAAGCCATGAATATCCAACACTCTGTTCAATCCTGGTCTTCCTTGGTAGCACAAACCATAATAACTAGTGCCACGCAAATACCTGAAAACCCACTTCACTGTTGTCTAGTGCTCCTTCCCTGGTTTTTACATAAACTTGTTCAATACTCCCACTGCATGTGCAATGTCTGGTCCAGTACAAACCATGGCGTACATCAAGCTACCGACTGCACTTGCATATGGAACACCGGACATGTCCTCTTCCTCTTCTTGTGTCTTGGGACACTGTTCAGCAGATAACCTCACACCTACAGGAATAGGAACCTTCACCGGTTTACTATCTTGCATATTAAACCTCTGCAGTATTGTCTCAACATACTTCCCCTGGTTTAACTAGAGCTTCCTCTTTGCCCAATCTCTTTTAATTTCCATGCCCAAAATATAGTTTGCAACACCGAGAT
>APFE031329269.1:10415-33485 GCA_000404065.3 Pinus taeda
CTAGCCATTTAATATAGCTATTACCTATTAATATTTTTAATAAATTAATGAAATAATATCATTATTTAATTTATTTTTTTTAAAAACTAGCCGTTTAATATAACCGTTACTAAATAATATTTGTTTTTAAGATATTAATAAATTAATATTTTAATTTAAACATTATTGTTCAAATATAATTGTTTCTTGAAATTATGTCTCTACATTGCTCTCTATTTAAGCCTTTTCCATGGTATGCCTCTTCATCCGGTCTTGATGATGAACCACACTTGTTGGTTCGAAACATGTCGGCCAAAAAATTCTCTCATCTGATTTCTACCGAAAGATTTTGTTTAATTCATTATGGATCATAGAGGCTTGAATATAGAAATTCTATAAAATTAACTATAATCAGTGCACGCATGTAAAAATAAATCAAATAGAAAAGTAGAGAACAAAAAAAGAAGCTCACACACACACATAATACACAAGATATGCACTCTTGGAAACCCTTTCGGGAGAAAACCCATCTAGAAGGTGAGACTGATTCACGCTCTTCCTCTGTCTGAAAATATGTCTACAAATACAAAGAAGTAATTTCTATGGCCCGTGGGATACTACAGTGCACAAATACTCTCTTTGTGCTCTACCTCCTATTTCTCTTGGCTATATTTTCTCAAATATGGAACAAAATTCTCTCGAAAGAATGGAATTCCTCTTCCTCCTAGTGCTCCTATTATAACACAACATGATAGTCTACTAGTGGTTAAGTTTGTCTACATCAAATATTAAATAGATTTACAAAATAAAGTTTTCTAGATTATTTTACATCACAAACACGTGGCTAGTCCCTTTTCCATGAATAATGGGAGCTGACGTGGCATCCTATCGAACTATAGGTGTGAAAATAGGAAGGTCAACTTCTAAGTGGATGTTAGGTCCCTATAATACTAGTGATTACCCCATTACTATTGTAGTTGTATCCCTTATTAATATTTGTGTGCCCCTGTTGTCCCCATATTGTTATTACTGTGCCCCATAGAATCCATCTATTGTTATTTTTGTGCCTTTATATTATTATTGTTAGGTCAGCTGGGTTATGTTGTGACTCCTTAGACTCTTATATATAGAAAGGAGGTTTTGCCATTTGAATCATCAAAGAATCATTCATTTGTGTAATGTAAAGGAGGTTGCCCCCTCGAAGAGGCTGAATTCTAAGGCGTTGATCTATCTTTTTGTGAGCTGGTTCCATAACATGCATATCATTATGGCCACCCTCCTCGTCACATTCTTTGTGTCATCTGTTAGGTTCCTATACCAATAGGTGTCATTTTTCATGATTGACATTGATAAGGCCTAATATGTTCAAACCTTTGGCTGGTTGCAAAGGTGTTCCATATTCTCAAGAAAGAAAAAAAATTAAAAAATGAAAAGAGGGTGTGCCCTAAAAGAAAAATCAAAGGGCAAGAAAAATAAAATGGTCAAAGGAAAAAATGAAAGAATTGAACCCCAAAGAAAGGACCATGGAAAGTGTGCAAGTCCAAAAAGCCACTACTATTCTATTTTTGCAAAGAGCTTATGGAGTACAACTTCTGATTCATGTCACAGTTGATGAACGGCCAAACAGCATAATCTTGGCCATATTCATGTTTAAATTTCTTGTCTTAGAGATAGAGAATGAAACATGTCCAAACTGTTCAATCTTGGCAGGTAGTTAGCTAGGTAGAGAAGCAAAGGGTCTCAACAACTAAATCTGAGCCCCTGGAAGAAATAAGGAAAGACTTAGATAGGAGGGCAGCTAGAAGAAAAGAAGAGAGTAAGGGTTTGCTGGTTCAAATGCACCCAAGGAAAAAGGAAGAAAAAATGTTAGATATAATAGGCTGGGTAGGCAGTTTTGATGTTGTAGGAGCAGGTTTATGAATAATTTGTTCTTTTGAAGATAATTCATCTCATGGATATCATAAGTGTCATGGCAACTGTGTGGTCACAAAACAGATGAAGCATGGCTAACTTTCCTCCACATTTCTCCCTGAAACATTCACTAACCTCCCCACAAGGACATTGAGATCTGCTCAGTGTTCCTAGTTCACTTCATTTCATGAAAAAGACTAAGTGAAAATATGTTTTTACTTAGGCAAAGGATGCCACATTTCTTGTGTAAAAATTCTATTGTTCCCTAAGCCTAAGTATCTCTAACATCAGACTTAGTGCTAGTTCCTACCTCATCTTCATATTAACCTCTAACTTTATTGTATAAGCCCTTGTATTTTCCCCCATACCCTATTACATAAAATATATTAAAAACCCCAAAAAAGAGTGTAAATATCTCGACCCCCGATTAACTATAGCATGTATTATTGTTTTATCGGGAGTTAACGGTTCATTCGGGGCCATTAACAACCCTCCGCACATAGAATATCGGGATTTGTTTTAATCTCTGATTAAACAAATAACCAAAGCCGCCAACCCTTATCAATGAATAAACCTCGAAACCTTTGAAAAGTGTTTTAAATTAATGGCGGGTCCCCGCGCCCTAACCCTCTGCCCGCTCCTTTCAGCGTCAACCGTCGGATTTGGGCTTTCCCATCCAACAGCCCACAGCAATATCGGAACCCCTCCGATGGCTGATGATTAGCGCCCGATTAAAGGCGATATTCCCGCCGTACCGTGGGACGCATGGCGCCCGCCCGGTGTCATCGCGACCCCTCAGCCCGAAAGAGCTTTTGTCTAAAAGTGGTACGGGAAATACCATTTACCGCCCCCCACTCCCTCTTGCTGATGTCGTCACCCACGTCATTACCCACGTCATCCGCCACCTCTCCCCCATGTCATTTGCCACGCCATCCGCCACGTCATCTTCTGTACCCCGCTACACGACAAAATATTATGTCATGCTTACGTCACCCGGGAAAAGTGCCAAAAGCCCGCGAAGCCGAAATTTTGTTAAAAAACCCGTGAAAGTGTCATTTTCGTCCATTTCTATTCGTTATTTTATGGAACCTGTGCATGCAAATTACGACGAACATGCTACCAGAACTCCAGTTCGTCACCCCGACCACCATAATCCGGCATCCTGCTCTACAAATCATCGTCCAACCTGCCAATTACTCTCGTGTGCGTCGCAAAAACACAGGTATTTGCTCAATTACCTCCAAACCCTGTGTATTTCCAATTTTTTCTCTGAATTACATCCGTAGAACCAAAAATCAAACACATTCAGTCTATAGCTCTTGAAAAATACACCCCAACTACCCCTGTTTTGTCCATTTTCGCAAAAAACTCGACTTCCGCAGCTAAAAACACAGTGAGCAAACATGGAAGCCCCTGCGCCCGTGGCCCTCAATATTGCACCCCTCAATTCACCACACAATGAACTAGAATGGACACCTTTAGCTGACAAAGATTTCCAGATTAATGACTTAATTGGGTTAAGCCTCACCTCCAAGCTTTTTGTGAAATTAGGAATAGCTACTGCAACAATGCCGATGTCTATGGAATTTGGGAGTCCAACATGCCCATGTACTACCTCCCTTCAGTGAATGTATTCCCTGAACTCATACACCAATACCATGCCAATTATGAGCCCACCCAAAGAGCAGTTATGGCCCCTTCTGGAACTGTCCTATTTCATATCACCCCTGAATCCATCAATGAGATGCTGCACTTCAAGCCAACTCAACCTATGACTCCTCTTTCCCTGGGATTTTTGCTTGACCAAGGAGCCAAATTGCCTAGTTCAAAGATAACTAGATTAACTCAATTGTTCATGAGACCAGATTACCAGCGCCGAGGCCCACCTCCTTATCTAGATATTTGGTTCACTGAAGCGGGAAAATTCATTATAGACATGATATCCTACATCTTGGAATTCAAAACCAGTGAGTATGTTGATGAGACTACCTTAGTTTTGTTGTCCATTTTTACTCCAGGACAGCCCCCTGCTGTCAGGTATGATTATTCCACCTTCATAACTAATAAGATCCATGAACAATTCATGTGCTTGGATAGAGAAAGAGTGTTTAAATACACCTCATACATATATCATTTGTTGCTATACAATGAACCAAATAGTTTTCAAATTCCCCTCAGAAAATTGGATTGCAAAGGAGAGCGAAGGTCTGTAATCTTTTGGACCTCAGTCTTCCACCGTGTTAGTGACTCCCCTTCTACCTACTATGAATTCATTGACCTATTCATACATCCAGCCTCTTCTTTATTGATGACAACTCCTCCTGCCAGACTCTCTGGTGAAATGCAGAAAATTTTACAGCTCTCCAAGAACTACAGTATAGGTGACTGGTACTTCTACCAGAATCACACTGAAATCATAATTTATGGCTGTGAACTGTGCCCTTACAAGCTACCTAAATTTGTGCCTATGAGACTGTTTACACTAGAGTATTTCAGGCAGTTTATCCATGCAGACATAACCCACTTCTGCAAGGCTAAGAAAAAGGCACAGCTCAAAATAAGAAATCAATTGGGCCCATTTGTCTTCAATAAAAGGGAAGCCTGGGAAGAGGTTGATAAAATTTTAGGGGGGCAACTTAAGCTGAAACAAAGTTTTTATTGGGCACCATATGACCCCGGCCATTTTATAAGTTATAGAAAAGTCAAAAACAACTTGTTGCCATATGTTCATCACAAGATCCATGAGATTCAACAGTATGCTAATCAACAAGAATGGATAGAAGGCACATTAGTTGAAGAAATTACTAAGGAAGAGAAATTGGAAAAAGCCATGAAAGAGCTTGAAAAAACGCTTGACCTGGACTCCTTTGGACAGGTATCTTTCAAGCTGCCTCAGCACACAGGAGGTGATACATCCTTTGCCGAGACTTCCCAGCAGTCCGCACAAAAAGCCAGCACAGGGTCAGCAAAGGGCAAGGAGGTAATAGACCCAGAGCGGGAAACAATGACAGACCAGCCAACTATATCAAAGGAACAAGGCCAAGGGCAAGGTCCTTCAACACAAACAAAGGCACCTGAAATCACTGCACTAAAAACTCCTCTAAATGAGGAAAGAGGCAAGAAAAGGGACAGGCAAGAAGACACACCTATCAGTGGACCAACAGAACAACCAGGGGAAAAGAGGCAAATGTTAAATCCTTACTCTGAAGAGGAGCTCTTGGAAGAAACAACAGGCAGCCTAAGGGGTGAAGGAATGAATGAACAACAAACTTCTCCAATGACGGGCACATCAGCTAGCTCATACCAGCAAGAGCTAGAGACGCAACAAAGTGTGGAATTTTCATCCACCAGGCCTCAAAACAAGCAAGGTTCAGATATTAAGAGAACATTTACTGAGATAAAGGCAAAGAATGAGCCAATAAGAATTCAACTTTATAATCAATTACTGAGAATGGCTCCCACTAATCAACAAAGGTTAATGACAACATATGACATTCAAGAAGGAAAAATGACTCTTAGTCACTTTAAGCCTAAAATGCAACAACCACAATCAACTACTGATTATATCAGGACCAATCTAGAAGTTCTCTCCAAAGACATACATCTAATGGACCAGATTGAATTGCATAAGCAAACCGGAGAAATGGTGTACTCCACCTTGGCAGACAAGGCATTATTAAATCACAAATTTCAGAATTCATTGCACAACACCTCTGCCCAATTAGAGTTGGAAAAGGCTTCTTCATTAGCTAAGGATAACATGATTAAATCCTTGGAAGAAATTATCATTGAGCTAGGACATGATCCCAAGGATGCCAAGGGCATAAAAGCACTAATAAAAAAGAAGGAAGAAGACATTGCAGCTCTCAGGAAACAGCTCAAGCTGCCTATTACCATGCATCCCCAAACTACAGAAATTGTTGAGCAGAAATCACAGGAAGATATGATGGACCTGCTGATGAAAATGAATGAGAGATTAGCAGAAACAGAGTAGGCATTGGAGAAAGCAATGAAAGAGAAGCAGGGAGAGTCGACCTCCCTGCCACCTCAAATAAATCCAAAACTCACAACTGCTCCTTCTACAGTTACAATAGCAGTGCCTCCCACTACCTCAGCAATAGGTACATCAGCAACAACAACAGCAACAGGCAGCAGCACTACTATGACAACAGAACAATTGATCAAGGCTATGGAGGATTTAAAACTCCAAGTATCAGAACTGAAGGAAGCCAAAGAGAAATTGGCAAAATTAGAAGTGAGTTATGACAAATCAAAAATGACTGTGGCAGAAAGAACAAGAGAGGTAAAAGCATTAGAAAACAAGGTAATATCCTTAGAAAAGGATCTTTCTCTTCACAAACCTCTAGCAGAAATCAAGAAGATCTTGTGGGATAATATTGGGCAATCCATCAATGATCAATGGAGATCAATACAAACAATCCATGAGCAAATTGACTTGATAGTACTAGCCCAAGTAGAGATTCAAAAGGCCAGGACATTATTGGGACACATGCCCGAACAGGCCAACAGGCTAGTACATTTTTTAAATACCCACACCAGTGAAGAACTAGCAGCATTGGATATCAGAGACAGGACAGGCTCCATTTTGACAGTTAAAAAAGTGCTGACCATGAGGAATTTCATACAAAATCTGGAGAAAAAGTGCCAAGAGATGCAAATAGAAATAAATGCTTTCACAGAGAGGTTTGCAATTTTGCAGGAAAAGGGTCTGCCCAGTTTATTAACCAATGATCATAAACTAATGACACATGCAAACTATGCTCACAAGGTAAATACATATGTTGCTAATCAGATCACAGCATCATCAAGCACTTAAGAAGAAAGAGCACTCCCATTAGGAAAGAGCCTGTATGACAATTTGGAAAATCTGTTTTACATTGAACATGAGATAAAACATCTTTTTATGGTCTAGCCCAACTTCTTCATGCATACGAAAGCTGATGAAACATTAAGAAAACTGCGAAGACACCCGTTGCCAGGGGACCAATGCTGGCAAAGCATGTTGGAGATTCTATAAATATGTTTTTTTCCTTTTATAATCTTTATCTTGGTAGAATTCAAAGCCCCATACGCCATAAAGAAGAAAACAGCAGGGGACGGAAATCAAGCTAGCGCAACAGCTTGTTAAAGCAGGATCAGATACAACCAAAAGGGCCGGGACAACAGTGCAAAGATATCAATAGAAGACAGCTACCAGCCGACTCACTGAGCTTAAAAGTCAACATATCTGACCAACTAAAGCAGCCAACACAACAACAATTACTTCTCCATTTATTCCTCCTTGCTTTCAAGATCATTTATTTCACTTCTTAAGTTGGTAGAATGAGTTATTGTTAGATATTATCTCATTCAGATATTTTGTAACACTTTTTATATAAATACCTCCCCAAGAGAAGTATTCGGGGTTGGTGATATCTTTTCTAGACTGCGCTGTAACTCTGAAGATTTGTTGAATACAAGGGTTGTTGATTCTTATTGTTGCTACACTATCTGAATGTGGATTTGATGCTTTGGGCCCTGCTACAGAATTCTTGAGTCAGTTTATGGATCAATAAGTTTTTATCACCTACGTTTTACAGTTTCCTGTGTTTGCAAACATCATATATGTTTCATAATCTTAGTAATAGAGAAAAAGAATAGCACAAAATTTGTTTATTTACACTCTGTGTTCAATCTCTATTATTACTTATGTTTTCTTCAGAATTAGCATAAACAAGAATTCTTAACTGCTCCTGTTTCCACTGGTTCTTTCACTTTGAATGTTAAACAAGGAATTCTTAGCTGCTCCTTGGTAATAGTCATACATTTTCCCTCTGCCTAGATGATGAAGGATTCTTAATTGCCCTTCACCAACTGGCTTCCATTCCATCTGATTTCAGCATTTGAAATTGTTCCAGGATCGATTAACTTGCTCTGTAGTATCACTCTTTGTCAAAGAAACCATTCTCAGCAATTCACCCTCATAGACTCCATTAGCCCAATGGAACAAACTGTTTAGACTTGCATCCCAAGTCTATTGAAGATCACCATCCAAAAATCAAAACAAACCCTTGTACATCATAACTAGCCTAAAATACCTCAAAACAAAGCTAAATTATAAAGAGAGAGCCCTCTCTGGATGCAGATGGGCTAGAATTTGTGTCTAAAAGATTGGTCTGTGGTTACCTCGGCCGTATTCCCTCCTTAGAATTTTCCTGGGGAGCAACCTGAGTGTTAACATCATTGGCAACTCCACTGGGGACTGAATGATTGTTTGTTATTGCTGTTTATTTCTTAAAGCTACCGATGGAGCCTGAAGTTGGCTAGCTAACCTTTGAAACTGTTTTTTGCTATGCAATTACAGGAGTAAATAAAAGCTACTTCAGTCTATCTACATTCTAGTTTTAGGCTTTGGACAGTTGTCTCAAATACCTGATCACTCCCTTGTTTCAACACATTTTCAGGATAATTCAAAACTACCATATTTTAAACTTCCTAGAAACATCCTACCAAGAGTTGTATACTACAAATATCTCAAGAAAAACCAAAAAAATATATTTAGAAGCTAGCTCCAAAGAAAAAGGTTCGGTATACTAGATCAAATCCAGATCTGAATCCCCGACCCGTATTTCCAAATCTTAATTTAATTCCTAAAAGCCTTAGAAGCCAGCAGAACCTTACCCAATTTGAGCTTACTCCTGGAAAGATACTAGTCCTCCCTGCCATCACTGTTGCTTCTCCTAGTTCACCATCACCACTTCAAACCATCTATTCAACTCCTTCATTCACAACACATATTTCAACTGTTATCCCTGTTCTTCCAGCTGTTGCACTTATCTCTGCAAATATGGAAAACCGATATGCTCCCTTACAGTTACCTGCAAATCCAGGGGCTATGCCTCAAGATTACCAAAGCAAAATCACGTATTTTGATGGTGCTAGTATGTACACAGCCCAGCAACATACCAAGAAAATGACAGACTATTTTGAGAATTATGAGATTGATGATGATGATGATGTTAGAATGAAAATTTTTGTTCAGAGCTTAACTGGTGATGTTAGGACCTGGTTTAGGGCACTCCCTGCAAACACAATTGCCGATCCACAAGCCCTTTATCAAACTTTCCTAAATAGATGGGAAAAGAAGAAGGATCCCCTACACATATTATCAGAATATGAAAGCTTAAAAAAAGGTCCCCAAGAAGTTGTCCAAGACTATTGCACCAGATTTAATAATATTGACCATGCTATTCCAATAAATCTTAGACCTCCTCCAGATTTGGCCCTCATCAAATTTCTGGATGGATTTGACTCAGATATGGCTTATCAGCTTACGGAAAGGGCTCCTGGGAGCTTAGAAGAGATGCAGAGCATAGCTGTCAGTGTTGAGGCCAACTTAATATCTAAATGAAATCGGGCCAGGACTGAAAGGAGAACAACTTTTAAGGAAGAACCATCTGCCCTCGAACAGAAGTTGGATGCCAATATTAAGGGTATGGACAGACTTGGGGATAGAGTTGAAACCATTGAGAGGAAATCATCCTGGGAGGGCCAACCAAGCAATGTTGGGAGAAATCCAAACTTTAGGAAAAATCAGAACCCTAACACTGCAAAATTTAGCCCTGACCAAAGCATTAGGCCCCCATTTCAAGAAAACTATGCTGAAGCTTCAACTTCTAGTGAGCCTACAAAAGACACTCAGATTAACTTAATGGGTCTCAATAGTCAACAACAAATTTTCCTAACCCAAGAAGACCAAGAGGCTCATACTTTGGGTCAATTCCAAATTCAATCAGGGGAATCGTTTGATTTTAAGGAGGGATATGACACAGCTGTCTATGAGGTTCGTAAACAATATAACTTGAGAAGTAGGAGAATAGATATCTCTGATGAAAACAAGCAGAAAGAAACCAAACAACCTACCAAAGCCAAAAACAAGAATTCTTCTACACAAATCCCTCCTAAGACAATTCCCAACTCAAACAGCCCAACTATTGAAGATGTTTCAGATGATCGAGAACATGATAAACAGCCTGCAGCTCCCTTTCGTCCCAGAAAATGTAAAGGAACCTTCTGAAATTGATTTTGAGGTTGATTCAGCTCATAAAAACACTCCTGATAAAGGAAAAAGCATAAAAAACACAGCAGAAAAAGAAAACATTGTTGCCCGAAATGCAAGAGTTCAGATAGAAAAACCTTTCAACCTTGAGACCGAAATAGGCAAATTGAAAATAGCCATTCCACTGTCAGAATTGACTAAGCATCATGTCTATAGAGAACAAATCAGCAGATCACTTCAAATTTCAGAACATAGAGATGCAGTAAATGTCCTTGATGACCAACCAGAATTAAGCTTTGGTCCTGAAGTAAATGGGAAATCAGTAGATAGAGGTGTTCCTCCCTTCTATGTAAGTTTAAACATTCATGATAAGATACTTCACAATGCTATGTTTGATTCAGGTGCTTCTCATAATTTGATGCCCAAATCTGTAATGGAGAAGCTGGACCTAGATATCACTAGGCCATAGAAAGACTTGTTTTCCTTTGATTCAAACCACGTTAGATGTCTAGGACTAATCAAAGATTTATGTGTATCATTAGTCCAATACCTAGCCAAAACCATTTTAATGGATGTGGTGGTAGCTGATATTCCACCCAAATATGGAATGTTATTGTCTAGGTCTTGGGGAGCAAAGTTGCAAGGATCATTACAGTTGGACATGTCTTACGCAATCATTTCAGTCTTTGGCCAGCCAAAGAGATTATATAGGGAAACTTTGATGAAATATGTGGTCAACACCCAAGAGAAACTCCAAAATTTTCCCATTTATTCCATGCATTATGATATGGATTCTTTCATTCTCTTCAATACTGAAATTTGCTTTCCAACTAATGACAAGGTTTTAGCATCAGCACAAGGAAAAAGCATAAATGAAGAATCTATTACTCAAACTCCAGAAATTGCTGAAATAATTGATATAACGGACACACAAGGGAAACCACATCAAACTGAAAATACGAATCTTCCTACAAAGCAAATCATTGAGGCCCCTAATACTGACTACAAGCATGAAACCTTATGGTATTTAGAATTTGACGGATCTGTCAATAAACTAGGAGCAGGGGTAGGGATTTGGATACATAACATGGAAAATGACCATGTTGAAGGACATGCATGCAGGCTGAATTTTAGGTGCGCAAACAACATGGCTGAATATGAAGCTCTTTTGCTGGGACTTAAACTAATCAGAGGCCTAGGTGCATCAAGGGTATCAATTTTGGGAGACTCTGATTTAATTATTCAACAAATAAAATGAAACTTCCTGACAAATGATCTAAGATTAATATCATATAGAGGTGCAACAATCAAAATTCTCAACACCTTCCTGGAAACTCAGTTAGCTAAAATCCCAAGGAAACACAATCTACATGTTCACAGTCTAGCAACTTTTGCCAGTACTTGTAGACTACCATTTGAACCTAATCATAGCTTTACAGCTGAGATTAGAAACAGACCAACTGTGCCTAACAATGTGAAAAACTGGCAGGTGTTTGATAATGACACTCAAATCAATAATTTCCTGACCCTCAAAGAAGAATTTTCTAGCACTAACATAGACACAAGCACTGCTCATGAACCTGATCAAATAGAAAAAACTGAAATACACATTTCAGCTGAAACAACAACTCAAATGCTACATCCAACAAAGTTTACTAGCAAAGAGTTGCAAGAGCTTGAAAAAATAAAATTTGAAGATATTGTTGGAGGTGAAGCTGAGGTGATTGAGTTGAAGGACAATTGTTTACCTACAGGATTAACTCCTCTTGAGGACATTTTTGACTCAAATGATATTCCAAGGAAACCCAAAATGCAGCCTTTAAACGCAGATATTGAGGACTGTAATATCGGAACTCAACAAAATCCTAAAATGGTAAAATTATCTAAAACTTTGCCTCCCGACCAGAAGCTGAAATATATTGAATTGTGTAAAGAATTCCAGGATGTTTTTGCATGGAGTTATGAATATTTAAAGTCTTATGATACTTATGTTATTCAGCACACTATACCTCTTAAAGAAAATCAAAAACCTTTCAAGCAAAAACTCAGAAGGGTCAATCCTGTACTCCTCCCTCTGATTGAAAAAGAAGTCAAAAGAATACATGATGTTGGGATAATTGCACCCATTAGATTTTCTGAATGTGTCTCCAATTTAGTGCCAACTAGGAAGAAAACAGGGGAGGTTAGACTATGTGTGGACTTGAGGAATCTCAACAAAGTCTCTTTGAAAGACAACTATCCCTTACCCAAGATGGGTCACATTTTACAGAGGGTAGTAGGTGCCTCTAGGATTTCACTGCTAGATGGATTTTCAGGTTTCAACCAGATTTAGTTCACCCTGATGATCAAGATAAGACTGCATTTACAACACCTTGGGGAACCTTTAAATATGTGAAAATTCCATTTGGACTCAAAACTGCAGGGGCAACTTTCCAGTGTGCAATGGACATAGCTTTTGCTAAAGAAATTCATAATTTCCTAGTCGTATGCCTGGATGATCTCACTGCCTTTTCCAAGTCAGGCTAGGAACACCTAGATCATCTCAGACAAGTGTTTTTAATCTGCAGAAAATATGGTATATCGCTAAATCCAAAGAAGTCATTATTTGGCCTAGAATAGGGCAAACTGTTAGGCCATATAATCTCAAAAGATGGCATAAGAATTGATCCTGACAGAATACAGGCCATTCTGCAAGTTCCTCACCCTAGAAATATCAAAGAGCTCCAAGCTTTCCTAGGGAAAATTAATTTTCTAAGAAGATTCATACCCAACTTGGTTGAACTGATAAGATTGCTGAATAATACACTAAAAAAGGATTCCAAGGTAAAATGGACAACAGAAGCCAAACAAGCATTTGAAGAAATCAAGATGGCTCTGACTAGAACACCAATCCTTACAAGCATGAAATTTGACAGAGACTTTATAATCTTTTCCTTTGCATCAGAACATACTACTGCTACTGTCCTACTACAGAAAGATGACCAAGGACATGAAAAGCCCATAGCTTTTTTCAGCAAAGCACTAAGGGATGCACCTCTTAAATATCAAATCATGGAAAAACAGGCTTATGCCCTTGTAAAAACTATTAAGGACTTCAGAGTTTATATCTTATATTCTTATGTAGTAGCTTATGTGCCAAATATTGTTGTCAAGGATATTATAACTCAAGAAGGAATTGAAGACAAAAGAGGTAAATGGATAGCTAACATATTGGAATATGAAATTGAAATTAAACTAACAAAGCTGATAAAAGGACAATGATTAGCAAAACTTATGATTGAAACCAATTTTCAGGTCCTTGACATCAATGAACTGGATAATAAATAGGAGATGGCGACTCCACAGATCAATCAAGCCTTTTTACAATCACCTTGGTATGGTGATATAGTTTATGTATTGCTAAACCTGTAGGCTCCTCCAGGGTTATCCAGGACTAAGAAAAGATTTCTGAAAATGAAAGCTTCGAAATTTTGTGTTTTAAATAATGTCTTGTTTTGGAAAAATCATGAAGGCATTTTATTAAATTGTTTAACGAAGGATGAAACTGACAAAGTGTTGAAAGAATTTCATGCAGGGGACTGTGGTGGACATTTGTATTGGAAATCAACTGCTGATAAAATCCTAAGAGCCGGATTTTATTGGCCCACCCTGTTTGCTGATGTGAAGAAATTTGTAACTTCTTGCCATAATTGCCAAATCTTTGAAGGCAAGAAAAAGCTTTTACCTTTACCCCTCAAGCCGATTTCCACTGAAAGACCATTCCAACAATGGGGTTTAGATTTTATTGGAGAAATTCACCCTCCATCCTCTGGCCAACACAAGTGGATCCTTACTGCCACTGATTACTTCACCAAGTGGATAGAAGCCATCCCTTGTAGACAAGCTAATGATTCAGTGATCATGCAATTTTTAGAGACCAATATCCTGTCCAGATTTGGCTGTCCTGAAAAGATTATAACAGATAATGTTGCTGCCTTCAAGTCCAAGAGAATGATCAATTTCTGTCATAAGTACCACATTACTTTAGGCCATTCCACAGCCTATTACCCTCAAGGTAATGGTTTAGCCGAGTCATCCAATAAAAGCTTGATCAATATCATTAAGAAAGTATTGGAAGAACACAAGAAAAACTGGCATAAAAAGCTTATCAATGCGCTCTGGGCAGACAGATTGACTACAAAGAGATCCATTGGAACAAGCCCCTATGAGCTAGTTTATGGTATGGAGGCTATATTCCCTTCATCCTTGGGAATCCCTGTGATAAAGTTGTTGCAAGAAATGCAGGCATAACCCAACAACATTCAGAGAAGGATAAATCAGACTATTCATTTACAGTAGACCAGAGAAGAAGTATATCAGAGGTCTCAAGTGTTACAGGAAAAGTTGAAGAAGATATTTGATAAAAAGACTAAGGTAGAGGATTTTTACATTGGAGACAAGGTTTTGAAATGGGACTTAAGGAGAGAAGATAAAGGAAAACATGGGAAGTTTGAGTTCCTGTGGAGAGCGCCTTTTATCATCCAAGCTGTACAAGGAAACAACACTTATTTCTTAAAGAGCTTGGATGGCACAAAAGCAGAGGGAGGGCCAGTTAATGGCCGGATGCTCAAACATTATTTTGAGTTGACTGTCTGAGGTATTTCTGTCTCAACCTATACATATTCTATATTTATTTATGTCTAGGCTTAGATTGGATAGCAAGTTTATTGAGGTTAAAGCCCGAAGAGAAGGCCGTGAGCTTCACTATAACAGTTGTCATAAATATATTAAAACAACCAGCAGAAGCAGATCTCACATTTCAAAAAACAGAGATGTAATTGTTTGGATTAGCTCATGAAAGATATGCATATTTTACATGGTCCTCTGAACAGTTTGCTCACTTACACCAAAGAAAAAAAATTCAAAATACAGCAAGAATTGTACATAAGGCCATCTGACCTGCTTCTCTTGACTTTTCATCAAGAAAAGCCATCCCCAAGTGGAGCCACTGTTAGGTTCCTATACCAATAGGTGTCATTTTTCATGATTGACATTGATAAGGCCTAATATGTTCAAACCTTTGGTTGGTTGCAAAGGTGTTCCATATTCTCAAGGGAGCAAAAAATAAAAAAATGAAAAGGGGGTGTGCCCTAAAAGAAAAATCAAAGGGCAAGAAAAATAAAATGGTCAAAGGAAAAAATGAAAGAAATGAACCCCAAAGAAAGGACCATGGAAAGTGTGAAAGTCCAAAAAGTCCAAATGGCCAAACAGCATAATCTTGTCCAAATTCATGTTTAAATTTCTTGTCTTAGAGATAGAGAATGAAACTTGTCCAAACTGTTCAATCTTGGCAGATAGTTAGCTAGGTAGAGAAGCAAAGGGTCTCAACAGCTAAATCTGAGCCCTTGGAAGAAATAAGGACAGACTTAGATAGGAGGGCAGCTAGAAGAAAAGAAGAGAGTAAGGGTTTGCTAGTTCAAATGCACCCAAGGAAAAAGGAAGAAAAAATGTTAGATATAATAGGCTGGGTAGGCAGTTTTGATGTTGCAGAAGCAGGTTTATGAGCAATTTGGTCTTTTGAAGATAATTCATCTCATGGATATCATAAGTGTCATGGAAACTGTGTGGTCACAAAACAGATGAAGCATGGCTAACTTTCCTCCACATTTCTCCCTGAAACATTCACTAACCTCCCCACAAGGACATTGAGATCTGCTCAGTGCTCCTAGTTCACTTCATTTCATGAAAAAGACTAAGTGAAAATCTGTTTTTACTTAGGCAAAGGATGTCATATTTCTTGTGTAAAAATTCTATTTTTCCCTAAGCCTAAGTATCTCTAACATTAGACTTAGCGCTAGTTCCTACCTCATCTTCATATTAACCTCTAACTTTATTATATAAACCCTTGTATTTTCCCCCATACCCGTATTACATAAAATATATTAAAAACCCCAAAAAAGAGTGTAAATATCCTGACCCCCGACTAACTATAGCCATGTATTATTGTTTTATCGGGAGTTAACGGTTCATTCGGGGCCATTAACAACCCTCCGCACATAGAATATCGGGATTTGTTTTAATCTTTGACTAAACAAATAACCAAAACCGCCAACCCTTATCAATGAATAAACCTCAAAACCTTTGAAAAGTGTTTTAAATTAATGGTGGGTCCCCGCGCCCCAACCCTTCGCCCGCTCCTTTCAGCGTAAACTGCCGGATTTGGGCTTTCCCATCCAACAACCCACGACAATATCGGAACCCCTCCGATGGCCGATGATTAGCGCCCGATGAAAGGCGGTATTCCCGCCGTACCGTGGGACGCGTGGCGCCCCCCTGGTGTCATCATGGCCCCTTCGCCCGAAACAACTTTTGTCCAAAAGCGGTGCGGGAAGTACCATTTACCGCTCCCCCTTGCTGACGTCGTCACCCACGTCATCCGCCACCTCTCCCCCATGTCATCTGCCACGCCATCCGCCACGTCATCTTCCATACCCCGCTACACGACAAAATATTACATCATGCTGACGTCACCCGGGAAAAGCGCTAAAAGCCTCCGAAGCTGAAATTTTGTTAAAAAACCCGTGAAAGTGTCATTTTCGTCCATTTCTATTTGTTGTTTTACGGAACCTGTGCATGCAAATTACGACGAGCTTGCTCCCGGAACTCTAGTCCGTCACCCTGACCACCATAATCTGGCATCCTACTCTACAAATCATCGTCCAACCTGCCAATTACTCTCGTGTGCGTCGCAAAAGCACAGGTATTTACTCAATTACCTCCAAACCCTGTGTATTTCCAATTTTTTCTCTGAATTACATCCGTAGAACCAAAAATCGAACAAATTCAGTCTATAGCTCTTGAAAAATACACCCCAACCACCCTTGTTTTATCCATTTTCGCAAAAAACTCAACTTTCGCAGCTAAAAACACAGTGAGCAAACATGGAAGCCCCTGCGCTCGTGGCCCTCAATATTGCGCCCCTCAATGCACCACACAAAGAACTAGAATGGATACCTTTAGCTGACAAAGATTTCCAGATTAATGACTTAATTGGGGACAAGCATCACCTCCAAGCTTTTTGTGAAATTAGGAATAGCTACTGGAACAATGCCGATGTCTATGGAATTTGGGAGTCAAACATGCCCATGTACTACCTCCCTTCAGTGAATGTATTCCCTGACCTCATCCACCAATGCCATGCCAATTATGAGCCCACCCAAAGAGCAGTTATGGCCCCTTCTGGAACTGTCCTATTTCATATCACCCCTGAATCCATCAATGAGATGTTGCACTTCAAGCCAACTCAACCTCTGACTCCTCTTTCCATGGGATTTTTGCTTGACCAAGGAGCCAAAATTCCCAGTTCAGAGATAACCAGATTAATTCAATTGTTCATGAGACCAGATTACCAGCACCGAGGCCCGCCTCCTTATCTAGATATTTGGTTCACTGAAATAGGAAAATTCATTATAGACATGATATCCTACATCTTGGGATTCAAAACTAGTCAGTGTGTTGATGAGACTACCTTAGTTTTGTTGTCCATTTTTACTCCAGGACAGCCCCCTGCTGTCAGGTATGATTATGCCACCTTCATAGCTGATAAGATCCTTGAACAATTCATGTGCTTGGATAGAGAAAGAGTTTTTAAATACACCTCATACATATATCATTTGTTGCTATACAATGAACTAGATAGTTTTCAAATTCCCCTCAGAAAATTGGATTGCAAAGGAGAGCGAAGGTCTGTAATCTTCTGGACCTCAGTCTTCCACCATGTTAGTGACTCCCCTTATACCTACTGTGAATTCATTGACCTATTCATACATCCAGCCTCTTCTTTATTGATGACAACTCCTCCCGCCAGACTCTCTGGTGAAATGCAGAAAATTTTACAGCTCTCCAAGAACTACAGTATAGATGACTGGTACTTCTACCAGAATCACACTGAAATCAGAATTTATAGTTGTGAACTGTGCCCCTACAAGCTACCTAAATTTGTGCCTATGAGACTGTTTGCACTAGAGTATTTCAAGCAGTTTATCCATGTAGACATAACCCACTTCTGCAAGGCTAAGAAAAAGGCACAGCTCAAAATAAGAAATCAATTGGGCCCATTTGTCTTCAATAAAAGGAAGCCTGGGAAGAGGCTAATAAAATTTTAGGGGAGCAACCTAAGCTGAAACAAAGTTTTTATTGGGCACCATATGACCCTGACCATTTTATAAGTTATAGAAAAGTCAAAAACAACCTGTCGCCATTTGTTCATCACAAGATCCCTGAGATTCAACAGTATATTAATCAACAAGAATGGATAGAAGGCACATTAGTTGAAGAAATTTCCGAGGAAGAGAAATTGGGAAAAGCCATGAAAGAGCTTGAAAAAACGCTTGACCTGGACTCCTTTGGGCAGGTATCTTTCAAGTTGCCTCAGCACACAGGAGGTGATACATCCTTTTCCGAGACTTCCTAGCAGTCTACACAAAAAGCCAGCATAGGGTCAGCAAAGGGCAAGGAGGTAATAGACCTAGAGCAGGAAACAATGACAGACCAGCCAGCTATATCAAAGGAACAAGGCCAAGAGCAAGGTCCTTCAACACAGACAAAGGCACCTGAAATCCCTGCACTACAAACTGCTCTAAATGAGGAAAGAGGCAAGAAAAGGGACATGCAAGAAGACACACCTATCAGTGGACCAGTAGAACAACCAAGGGAAAAGAGGCAAAGGTTAAATCCTTACTCTGAAGAGGAGCTCTTGGAAGAAACAACAGGCAGCCTAAGGGGTGAAGGAATGAATGAACAACAAACTTCTCCAATGATGGGCACATCAACTAGCTCATACTAGCAAGAGCTAGAGAGGCAGCAAAGTGTGGAATTTTCATCCACCAGGCCTCAAAGCAAGCAAGGTTTGGATATTAAGAGAACATTTACTGAAATAAAGGCAAAGAATGAACCAATAAGAATTCAGCTTTATAATCAATTGCTGAGAATGGCTCCCACTAATCAACAAAGGTTAATGACCGCATATGACATTTAAGAAGGAAAAATGACTCTTAGTCACCTTAAGCCTAAAATGCAGCAACCACAATCAGCTGCTGATTATATCAGGACCAATCTGGAAGTTCTCTCCAAAGACATACATCCAATGGACCAGATTGAATTGCAGAAGCAAACCGGAGAAATGGTGCACTCCACCTTGGCAAACAAGGCATTATTAGCTTACAAATTGCAGAATTCATTGCACAACACCTTTGCCCAATTAGAGTTGGAAAAGGCTTCTTCATTAGCTAAGGATAACAGGATTAAATCCTTGGAAGAAATTATCATTGAGCTAGGACATGATCCCAAGGATGCCAAGGGCATAAAAGCACTAATAAAAAAGAAGGAAGAAGACATTGCAGCTCTCAGGAAACAGCTCAAGCTGCCTATTACCATGCATCCCCAAACTACAGAAATTGTTGAGCAGAAATCACAGGAAGATATGATGGACCTGCTGATGAAAATGAATGAGAGATTAGCATAAACGGAGCAGGCATTGGAGAAAGCAATGAAAGAGAAGCAGAGAGAGTCGACCTCCCAGCCACATCAAATAAATCCAACACTCACAACTGCTCCTCCTACAGTTACAACAGCAGTGCCTCCCACTGTCTCAGCAACAGGTACATCAGCAACAACAACAGCAGCAGGCAGCAGCACTACTATGACAACAGAACAATTGATCAAGGCTATGGAGGATTTAAAACTCCAAGTATCAGAACTGAAGGAAGCCAAAGAGAAATTGGAAAAATTAGAAGTGAGTTATGACAATTCAAAAATGACTGTGGTAGAAAGAATAAGAGAGGTAAAAGCATTGGAAAACAAGGTAAGATCCTTAGAAAAGGATCTTTCTCTTCACAAACCTCTAGCAGAAATCAAGAAGATCTTGTGGGCTAATATTGGGCAATCCATCACTGATCAGTGGAGATCAATACAAACAATCCATGAGCAAATTGACTTGATAGTACTAGCCCAAGTAGAGATTCAAAAGGCCAGGACATTATTGGGACACATACCCGAACAGGCCAACATGCTAGTACATTTTTTAAATACCCACACCAGTGAAGAATTAGCAGCACTGGATATCAGGGACAAGACAGACACCATTTTGACAGTTAAAAAAGTGCTGAACATGAGGAATTTCATACAAAATCTGGAGAAAAAGTGCCAAGAGATGCAAATAGAAATAAATGCTTTTACAGAGAGGTTTGCAATTTTGCAGGAAAAGGGTCTGCCCAGTTTATTAACCAATGATCATAAACTAATGACACATGCAAACTATGCTCACAAGGTAAATACATATGTTGCTAATCAGATCACAGCATCATCAAGCACTTCAGAAGAAAGAGCACTCCCATCGGGACAGAGCCTGTATGATAGTTTGGAAAATCTGTTTTACATTGAACAAGAAATAAAACATCTTTTTACAGTCCAGCCCAACTTCTTCATGTATACGGAAGCTGATGAAACATTAAGAAAATTGCGAAGACACCAGTTGCCAGGGGACCAATGCTGGCAAAGCATTTGGAGATTCTATAAATATGTTTTTTTCCTTTTATCATCTTTATGTTGGCAGAATTCAACGCCTGTACCATACGCCATAAAGAAGAAAACAGCAGGGGACGGGAATCAAGCTGGAGAAACAACATGTTAAAGCAGGATCAGATACAACCGAAAGGGCTGGGACAACAGCGCAAGGATATCAATAGAAGACAGCTACCAGTCGAATCACTTAGCTTAAAAGTCAACATATCTGACCAACTAAAGCAGCGAGCACAACAACAATTACTACTCCATTTATTTCTCCCTGCTTTCAAGATCATTTATTTCACTTCTTAGGTTGGTAGAATGAGTTATTGTTAGATATTATCTCATTCAGATATTTTGTAACACTTTTTATATAAATACCTCCCCAAGAGAAGTATTTGGGGTTGGTGATATCTTTTCTAGACTGCGTTGTAACTCTGAAGATTTGTTGAATACAAGGGTTGTTGATTCTTATTGTTGCTGCACTATCTGAATGTGGATTTGATGCTCTGGGCCCTGCTACAGAATTCTTGAGTCAGTTTATGGATCAATAAGTTTTTCTCACCTACGTTTTACAGTTTCCTGTGTTTGCAAACTTCATATATGTTTCATAATCTTAGTAATAGAGAAAAAGAATAGCACAAAATTTGTTTATTTACATTGTGTGTTCAATCTCTATTATTACTTATGTTTTCTTCAGAATTAGCATAAACAAGAATTCTTAACTGCTCATGTTTCCACTGGTTCTTTCACTTTGAATGTTAAATAAGGAATTCTTAGCTGCTCCTTGGTAATAGTCATATAATTTCCCTCTACCTAGATGATGAAGGATTCTTAATTGCCCTTCACCAATTGGCTTCCATTCCATCTGATTCCAGCATTTGAAATTGTTCCAGATCGATTAACTTGCTCTGTAGTATCACCCTTTGTCAAAGAAACCATTCTCAGCAGTTCACCCTCATAGACTCTATTAGCCCAATGGAACAAACTGTTTAGACTTGCATCCCAGGTCTATTGAAGATCGCCATCCAAAAATCAAAACAAACCCTTGTACATCATAACTAGCCTAAAATACCTCAAAACAAAGCTAAATTATAAAGAGAGAGCCCTCTTTGGATGCAGATGGGCTAGAATCTGTGTCTAAAATATTGGTCTGTGGTTACCTCGGCCGTATTCCCTCCTTATAATTTTCATGGGGAACAACCCGAGTGTTAACATCATCAATACTATTACCTTGACACCTTCTCATCTCCCCAATTAAGGAGAGGTAGTTATATGTATTAAAACTTTGATTATACACAGTTATGTGTGTGTGTTTGGCATTCACATATTTTATCAGTTTTAATATAGTTTTTTAATGTGATATATATATGTGTGTGTGTGTGTGTGGATTTGAGAAAAAGAGTATACAATTTTATATACTTAATAATGAAATTTAAATATAAAGTTCTAAAATATAATGGTTATGAATATGAATCCTTATTTTAATTTAAAAGGCAAACTCGATATTAATTTATAGTTACTATCTATATATGTGTTTATTAATTAAATTTATTAAATTTTTATATGTTTATAATTATATGTTCTTATCAGGTTACAGATATGAATCATTATTATTTAAATTTATTTTAATGTGATAATTATATTATGATTTTTTTCAAAAAAATTGTTCATATTTTATTTTTTTAACCATAATGAGAATATTGTATTAGTAAAAAAAATTGCCTCTAAATTGTGGTATGTACAACATGTGTTTACATAGAGATTCCCTTAAGGCCAGCTATCCTTGTAACATCTTGACCATCATTATTTCTTTTATCTATCAGCGTGTTGACCATCCTAAGAAACACATAGTCTTTGGAGGTGTACACTATCCAAAAAACATGTAAAAACTAACAAAATTTATATTGCACAACAAAATTTGGACATTTCTTCTAAATTAGTCATCCTCGTAATTCTCCTCTAAGGGACCAACATTCAAGTCCAACATTATATTGTAACAATTGATTTTTTTCAGTCGAACTAGCATAAATTTGTTGTGAGAAGGATATTTGTAGATCCTCCAAAAGTTGTCTAAGAGCTTCCAGCTCATCTTCCATTCTTTTGTGCTTGAATTGATCATCCATTATCTTCTCCAAAATAATCATTGCTACCTATGAAACATGAGTCAATGTAACACACCCCCTTACCACCCATGGACCACATTAAGAATGTAAGGAGATGGTTACTATGTTGACTCAAATTTCAAGGTATTGTTATGGAAATGGGGTTTAAATGTTTTGTTTAGTTCTCTCAAAACCTAAAATGGACAACGCCATTATGTTCATCTCATCCAGATGGTTCTAGTGATATGTAATTTTGCCTCAATCGGATTCCAGAATCACACGTTATGTGCCCACAAATATTTTGCTTATTAAACTCAACTTAGTCATCTTAACTTGCCACGTGGACCCCACATGTTACGTACAAGGTCATTCCAGAAAACACCCATGTGACAACTTGACTCCAATTTCCGACTCATTTATGCTAAGTCTCAACCTTCCCCTTCCATATCTCGTACCATATATATATATATATAT
>APFE031329278.1:0-10334 GCA_000404065.3 Pinus taeda
CACGCCAAACCACCAACGCCTGAAAGAAGATCAGAGACAGACGAAATATACATTAATGAAATTGTGGATGAGTTCTATATATAGTGAATCATGCCATCTTTTTAGGCTTTTCTTAACGGTTAGCTTTTCTGAAATTTTATTTTGAAAGTCAAATTTTCAAGAAAGCATGGGTATTTCTTCAATTCAAAATTTAAAAATGGTTAAAAAATCTCGCGTCCGCGGTTAATTGGAAACAACTGCTAGAGCATCACAGCACAGAGTGTCTGAGAGAGAAAGAAAGACGTAACAGAGTCCAGTCCATGATTAACCTGTTCAATCATTCAACAACAGAAAAACAAAATTCGTCAGGTTATTCAAAATTCCCTGTGGAATGAATTAAAGGAACAAACCGATTAAACCAAGGGAACAGAAAATTACCCCAATCGCCTGTGGCCTTTCCTTCCCTCTGGTTTTTGGACTGTGTAAAAATTCCTCCTCCTGAACACAACCTCGTCTCCATTGCCAATTACTATCACTCTTCATTCATCAACTGCCAGTCGCTACTATATAATCACTCAATCATTCCTGAAAAGGCAGCCAAGATTTCGTTTTAAGCTTCTTTTTCTTTTTTCTTTTTACCTTTGTGTTCAAGTTGTTAAACCAATCTTTTAATCACCATTGCTTAAACCAATCTTTTAAACTAAGCTGAGTTGTCATGGGCTTTTCTGCTTTTAAATAATATTTTTGAAAACCGGCCTTTCATGTGTTTAAAATCTATTTTTTTTTATTGCTTTTAAATGAAGAGCATTCGTTCGAGTTTTCCGATGTGGCTGGCCCAAAACGTGAGCCGGCATAAAAAAATAAATAATACCAATAAAAAAATTATTTAGAAAATTTGATGGGATAACTCAGCTAAAGGAATCAATAGAAGTCCACTTAAAGAAACCTGGTTAAAATAAAATACACTCATTCAATTAAAAGAAAATACTTATTACCGGGCTTGTTTGACTTCAATTTCACTCCGTTAAAAGAAAACACTGATTATATTTCACTCCGTTAAAAGAAAATACTGATTATAGGGCTGCTTTGATACCCTATTTTTACTGTGGTTTGACTAAGAAGAAATTAACGTAAAAAAATCTAAATGAAAAGATTGGAGTTTGCCCTGACAGCAAAGTTCAGGGGAAATGTACCTGTAATTGTAATTGAATCCCATACTCAGGCATCAAGAAGGACACTCAAATTCTTTTAGTGTTTTGACTAGTAAACAATTAACTCTAAAATAAAATTAACATCTATAAAAAATTAATTATTTGTGTGGTTAATCTTAAAAAATATTTACATTATAACTTATTTTTTTATATTATATTTATAAAATAAAATTAACATTTATAAAAATTTATATATATGGTTAATCTTAAAAAACATTCACAATATAACTTATTTTTTTATATTATATAAACATAGTAACTTTATATTATATAAGTTTATTCAAACATTTTGGGTTGTCATTTTATATTATATAGGTTCATTCAAACATTTTGGGTTGTTGTTTATATTATTTTATTATTATTAATATAAAATATAGTATAGAATTTAATAAATTATTAATTTTCTAAATTTTAAAATGATTATAAATTTAAATTAAATTAAATAATAAAATATTAAATATTTAAAAAATTATAAATATTAATGTCTAATTAAATAAGGAAATTCTATTGAAATTGATGAATTATATGAACTAATTTTAATAACTCAAGGAGATTAAGTGAGTTAAGAAATTATGATTTGAACTTGAAGGAGATTAAGTGAGTTAAGAAATTATGATTTGAACTTGAATTTTCATTTAGAATATATATCATAAATTTAGATTTTGTATAATAGATTTGAATTTAAATTATAAATTAAAGTATCATTTGACAAATCAATGTTTCCTATATCTTTATTAAAGCATAGCACTATTTGCTGCAAATCAAATAAGGTCGATTTGCAAGGTCATCCTTGATTACAAGAAAGGCTGCCTGTGGTGGGTTCGATTTGCGGTAACATTACAATGATTATTGTTTTCTATTTCTATTCGAGCTTTTTTGCTTTTCAATTTCTTTTTTCTTATTCATGTCTTTCCCGTTTTTAAGATCATTTTAATACTTTCTCTTTTGTGATTATTTATCACCATGATTTATCGTAAATTTGCCCAGTCTTTTCAAATTTAGACCAAGTTTCATATGATTTCCATAGAGATTCATTTGACATTATGAATCTATAATTAAAATGTTAAAGTGAAATTATAACTCATTACCTTTTTTTTTCCAGACTCAAGGATAATTTTAATATTAAAATGTTGAAGTGAAATTGTAACTTCAATATATTAGATTTTTTGGTTATAAATTTGAGAGGACAAAAAACAAGCTCCCAAATATGCTTGCATTTAATTTTCACATTTATCAATGTTTTTATGCTATTTTAGGATTTTCCCTTGTAACTCTAAAGGTAATAAGCAAGGAATAAAAAAAAATCATTTGAAATCCCCCCTAAACAAAACTAATGTAATACTGAACGAAATTACAAATGATCATTTGTTTTGAATCCATACCCTTTTTAAATTGATTACATTTTCTAATTAGCATTGAATATTTTGTTTTCCATAGAGAAAATTATTATTTCATACTATAAAGGTGACACAAAAAAAAGGGTTGAAGATGAGGCTTACCAAAACTCATACATGTACAATAGGAGGAAACAACAAGAAGTGTTATAATGTGAATAATATTTTTTTAACTAAGTGATGGGTACTAACCATCAACATTTAGGTGCTTCCATACACTCTTTATAGGAGTTTGTAATCACCCATATTGACTTTAGTAGCACTTAATGGTACCTTTGGAGAGGCACGTTAACCCATGGAAGACAAACCTGGAAAAGTAAATGTATACCATTGCAGAGGCACTTTAACCTATTGGAGACAAACATGGAAAAGTAAATGTATAAAATGGATAGAAAAACATTGTTAGTTTGATAAGAAAAATAAATTATTAAAACTTTTAACATGTAATTAACCCACCCTAAAACTTTTAACATACTTGTTTTATAAATTATAAATTATAGTATCATTTGACAAATCAATGTTTCCTATATCTTTATTAAAGCATAGCACTATTTGCTGCAAATCAAATAAGGTCGATTTGCAAGGTCATCCTTGATTACAAGAAAGGCGGCCTGTGGTGGGTTCGATTTGCGGTAACATTGCAATGATTATTGTTTTCTATTTCTATTCCAGCTTTTTTGCTTTTCAATTTCTTTTTTCTTATTCATGTCTTTTTAAGATCATTTTAATACTTTCTCTTTTGTGATTATTTATCACCATGATTTATCGTAAATTTGGCCATTCTTTTCAAATTTAGACCAAGTTTCATATGATTTCCACAGAGCTTCATTTTACATTATGAATCTATTGAAGCTATAATTAAAATGTTAAAGTGAAATTATAACTCATTACCTTTTTTTTTCCCGACTCAAGGATAGTTTTAATATTAAAATGTTGAAGTGAAATTGTAACTTAAATATATTAGATTTTTTGGTGATAAATTTGAGTGTAAGTCAAATGGTTGATCAAGATTATGATCTCATATTCCATTTTAAAGTATGTGAAATGAGAAAAGTAGGTTCAAGAATATTGTTAGCAAGTAAAAGAAATAAAAAATATAGTATGGGAGTAATATCCCTAACATCTAATCATTAAAAGACAAATACTATATAAGTGTGAGACTACAACACCTCAAGCAACATTAAAAATATGTGAACTTTTGAGAGTGAGCTATAAGAGAAGGATGATGAAATGAAAATTTTGTGGAATATGAATTAGCACATGAAAGTGAAGTGAATGGTGAAATTCATTTGGAAATAGAAACAAAAGGTGGAGAGTTTCAAATAAGGAGAAGCGTAAATTTAGATGGAACAACCCTTTGATGCCCAAAGAAAAAATACTAGACAAAAGGAATCATAATCCCAAGGGGGGAAATCCCAAAAGGAACAAGTAAAAGGAAGTTTAGGCATAGTGGAAGGAGTCTTAAGAGTAGAAAAATAAAAGAAGAAATGTTGCACGCAGGGAAAGATAAACATAGCCTTGACAGGGGGAACCTAGTTGCAAACAAAGGAGAAATAAGAAATCAAATAAAGTAATTGTTTTTCTTTTTATATATCAGGGGGAGAAATTAAAGAACTGATATCCAAAATATTCATGCAAACATGAGGATAGATAGTAGATAGAGGGATAAATTGCAACTACTAAGAAAAATTGCAAATAGAGGAAGAGCTTTGTTCACTAAGAGAAACTGCAAATGAAGGAAGAGTTATAAACACCAAGAAGTGTTGTAGATAGAATAAGAGTTAAAAATAATGAAAAGAACATGATATGTGGGATTATCCCTTTACCATTGATGTTAAAAGAGAAATAGTTACAAGCACAAGGATAATTTCATATAGGGGTGTTCTACAATATTATTTCAGAATTGACTAAAGGTTACCATGAATGAAAAAGGGGAGATTTTTGGCAATATTATTATTGTTGATGTAAAAGAAAAGGGGAGACTACTTATGTCTGAGATAAATATTGGAAAATGAAAATGGTTGGAAATATTGGTTTTGGACTTTTGATGCTCAATTTAAATGCCCTATATTTGAAGAATTTTTTACTATAATTTCATAGCTTAAATATGAGCATCACATATATATCTTTAAATTATATTTCAATACATTTCCAATAGTATATGGAACTCACTCTAACTCCATAGGAATGAAGTGATATGAAATATTTATTAGGATGACCCAACCAATTACAACCAGGTCCGCCTAACCAATTTTACAAGTTGGCCCCATAAAGTGAACATACAAGCACTATAAATAAATGGCGTAAGCACTATAAATAAATGGTGTAGGAGTGCATTTGAGGAAAATCCAAGAAATAAGATATCTTAGGTCACAAAAGGAGCTAAGGTATAATTGTTAGGGTGATTCTTGGGGCCTAAAGGTGGAAAAAAACATGTGATTTATGGAGTTAATGAGTCGTCTTATAATTTATAGTATAACTTTTCTTCTGGGTTGTTTCTAAATGTGTAACTTGGAGGATATTGATCGAATATGCTCATGTACTTGTATTTAAAAATTCAAACCTTATTTCCCTATAATTTTAAAGATATTCTCTGAGGAAATTATACTTTTTGAATACACCTTAAATCTACCTCAAATATGTTAGCATGACATTTTCACTATAAGTTTTCTGCTAGAATGCTTCTAATCATGAAACTTAGAGGACATAAATAAATGAGTTCCAATACCCATTGTTCAAATTTCAAACCTTGGTTTTCTATAGTTCCATAGATATGCTCCAAGGAATTTAGGCTTCCTAAAATGCTGCTAAAATTTGCTTCAAACATGTCAGCTTGGAATTTTCATTCTAGCTATTCTTCTGACATGTTTTAGACCATGAAACTTGGAGTATATAGATAGAATATTTTCATGTATATGGTTCTATTGAAGCCTCAGGTTTCTGCAGCTCTAACATGGGGGATAACAACCCGGTCCAGACCTTAGAAAGCAACTCCTTTTCCATTTGGTGTGGTGGCTCTGACTGGGGATGAAGGGAACAATTTCCCAATGTGGGTTTGAAAATTATGATGGGTGGTTTTCATGTGATTGCAATAATAATAATGATAAATAAATGACTTATTATCACATGCAAATCTCTAATTAACTTAATCTAATATAAATCTAGGGTATTATGTGTGATATGCGATCTAAAAGGATATCTGTTTGGTAAATATCATTCACGTGCTAAATGGAGATGATAACATGTAAAGATAATTTCATTGACTAAATAGTTATTCAATGAAATATGAACATTATATCACATATATTTAATGATCATATATGAAACTAAACACTTTTAGTTAAGTATTATACAATAGTGCAATTAACACATAACAGAAAGAGAATATTCCATATATAATTCATGAAACGAAATGTTATCACTAATTAGTAAAACAGAACTGATCATACAAGATAAAGTACCATATGTGTGAGGTTCTGCTCATTTGGCTAGTGACATAGATCAACTCCTTTCTTCAATCAATTTATTCTCCAAGCATACAGTAGTGCATCAACAATAGACAACAATTTGATATTCAATAGTAATGACGATGTTCCATAATTTCATCAAAGCATCTACAAACTTACAAAAGTGCATTCTTTACAAATGTTTTTTGATAAAATCCTGGACCCTTCTCTAAATGCATGAGAAGGGTATAAATACTATCTAACTAAATATCAAAACTAGATTATACAAAATATCTGAGGAGGTTTCAAATAACCTTCCTCTTTACTAGCAACTAACTCTGAAAATAAAAGTGATTTGATGACCAAAGGTTATGAACATGTCTTGGTGTCTAACATATTTTCCTTGAGGACGTATATGTCGAACATTGGTTTTACTTGAGGAGGTGCCCCGAATTGCGTTCTGGCATGTCTTGTGAAGATGGAATTTGTAAGAGGCGGCAACATTCTTTACATTGAATTGAGTGAACAAGTCAATGTCATAATTTGGCTGTGAGGTTTGACAAGAAACTGCCAATATGCCTCCCAATCAATCTTTGATAATTTTGTGATTGCCTCTCTTTGGATTTTCATCTTTTCTTTCCAGCTTTTATCCAAGTCTTTTAAATCTGGCAGTGACTTTGGATCACCTTTGTTTATCAAGTTCGTGGTGTGAAAAGTATGATTGACTGCCTTTATTATATTCTTTGCCACTCCTGCTGCTCTTTCTACTACCAATTCTGGCTGCTTAATTCACACATCCCAATCTGTGAATAATATGTCTTTATGTGTCTCTTCAATCTCTGGAAGATTATCACTTCTTCCTTCTTTAGATTCTTGCTATTGAATATATTCATAGATCTTAGTATTTAAGTCATTAAACTCAGTTCTTTGATTAATTTCCTTATCTGGTAATTGATTACTGGTATTCAAATAAGGGGTGATATGGGACATCTTCTGGCAGAATATATCTTGTTGTTTTGATAGAATGGAGTTTAGATCCAATGCATCTTTGATGAAATCATCAATTGTGGGGGCATATTTATATCTTTCCATAGTCTACTACAACTCTTGGATTTGCATATTCTTTGTTGAGATATCTACTTCATGGCTTATCCTAAGTACTTCCATACTTCCAATTGGACTTAATGTTTTGTGGCTTTCTTGTTCACATTTGTTTTCTCAATTTCCAATCGTTGTTCAAGTTGTGCTATATTTTCTTCTCTTTCTCTTAACAAAATAGATACTTTAGTGGCCTTATCAATGGTGGAAGTAGCATATGCCCCTACAAATTGTGATAGCCTGGTTAAATTTTCAATTGGATTTGAAGGAATATCCTTCTAGACTATATCCATTGGTTCATTCCTAGGTGGGAATTCAAGTGTTTTCACTCTCCTTCTCTTCCTCTGTCTTCTTACAACAACCTTGTGCAGTGGACTATAGAATACATCCAAAGGATGTATTTCTGTGACCTTTAGGATAATATCAGATGTCAGAAATGTAGGTATGATTTCTGCATTTTGTGAACTTGTCCCTTGTTCGTCCATTTTCTCAAACTCTGAAACTTTCTGAGTTTGATGTGGAGTAAGATATCTTATGGTTTCTTGGACATCAGTTTTTTGGTAGTATCTTGTAGTTTTTTATTAAACGAGTCCCATTCTTGCTGCATATCGTTGCTTTTGCCTTTGGGACCGGTATCCTGAGTTAGGTCAATTTTGACCTGTTTCTCAGCTGACCTTCTACTAGATTCTGTTGTAGCCTCTGTTTCCTGTGTCTTCCCTGTGTTCTAGGCTGCATTCCTTCGAGATTCTATATGAGAATTTGGTTCCCTGCCTTTAATGGTCACACTAGGTGTAGGTTTGTTATCAGTTCTTAACAAATCCAAAGGGATTTCTTCAGGGCTCTGATTTCTAAATTCCTAAAAACCTTTCAAATTCGTGAGGATTCAAATTCACCTTTTCCCAATTGAATGCTTGTTCAAATGACTTAGCTGATTGTAATAGATCTTCAAAATCCTGAGCTTTATGGATAAAAGGGTTGATCTTTACTATCGTAGTAATATTTTGTGTTATTTTCTTTGGGTCAAATTTCCTCTTTGGAAAAGTATGCAGCCTGAGCCTCTCTAAGTTCAGTAATTCTTTGTTTGCATGGTTGAAGTTTGCCAATGAAAAAGTACCACACTTGATGGGAAAGGGTGGCCATAGTGATTTTTTGCTATCTTTGAAAGTCTTGGTTAAGCCTTTTCCAACAGTTTGTTGAGCTATTTCTCTGGCTAACAACTTGTCGAAGACATACAAAGGAAGTACATGTGGTTTTTTTGTACTTTCGGAAACCCATATATATATGAACCATTGCTCAATAAAGTGTTTGCCTACTACAAGGTGGTAGCATAACACCATTGCATATCTTGTAAAAATGGGGTATATAATGGGATTCCCATAATTGTTTGTGACTAAGATGGATGGGGTATGGGTCTTGCAAGGTCTATTTCCAACCCATAATTGGAAACTTAGTATAGAAACAGATAGATTCCATGATATAGGAACTCATATAAAATGGAGGAAGGTTTTTTGTGGAGGTGGATCTCTTTTGATGATATTCAGAAATATTCGTGGATACGTTATCGGATAGGATAGTAGACCAATTCATTATATGACAGTTGATACATGCATTGATTAAAGGGACCCATTCTATAAAGAACTTAGTATTATTAGGAATTCCATACAATCTACATAACATGGAGCCTGCATAGTTATGGGGATTTTCTAAAGAAGCTATGGGGTACATACCCATCTTGTCATATTTGAATTTGTTCTCCAGGACTCTCCACCCATGAATCATCTTAAAGGGTTCTTCATTCTCTTTCGTGAACTTTTCCAAGAATGATCTATAATATATATCCTGAGGGTTGGGAAGATGATACATTTGTTTCAAATCTTCGGCTTTAAATGATCCCATCAGCTCCATATTTGAATTCTTGAAGCCAGGGAATAGTGCCTACCACTCTATAAACAAATCTATACATATTTTGAAGAAAAACATCTTTGCAACAAGATCTGGATCCCCGGTAAGTACCCACCATTTCCAAGTTTTTGTCAAAACCCTTTCCAGAAAAACATAATTACTTTGGGTAAAAGAAACCGAATCTGTAAAGTAACTACAGAATCTTATACTGCAAAAATTTGGATATCCCACCAGAACACAAAATCTGATTCATGGGGACAGAGTACTCCAGACACAAATTACCTCAAGGAATACAAAATCACACCCTTGTCAACAATAATTCTCAATCTGAGAATAAGAGGGGGTGCGACAGACAACAACAGAAATCCCTACAGGGGGGAGGGAAGTGGGAATGGTACAAAAACTACAGGAACACATCACGGGAAAAAAATAGGAAGTATATCCTACAAAAACATTCTTCAAGGGAAAAACACAACCAAAGCAGCACCAAGTCAAACAGGTATGGATGCAAGGCCATACATTGTGGAACAGTTGAACCATACCCCAAAATATAACATAGATATACCATAAACAGGTGAGCACTGCACTATATATGAAAGACAAGCAATAATATGTAGAATCTATCGGATGCTACATCAAAATGGACACCCAAAGACTGGAGGAAAGAATCTACACTTATGCACGAATATGTGTGGAAGTAGACCTTAACAAAGGCTTGCCAGACCAAATTTAACTGAAGCATAGATAGAGGTAGCGGTCAAAGATTTTCGATTATGAAAACACAACATTCAGATGCAAAACCTACTGAAAAATAGGACACCTAGAAAGCATATGTCCAACAACCAAAAAAGACACTCGTAGGAAGAAAAAGACAGGGAAACAAGCCAAGGGATGGAAATTTCCTCCACCACTCTCGGATGACGAGGAGGAAGAAGAGGAGGATATGTAACCCCCAATGAGACAAATCAGATAAACAAAGAACCAGAAGTAGAAGATATAAATCCACAAGAACCTATAGACATACAGGCGGCAAGGATACTAGAAACAATGGATATGAGCAGATCCAAACATCAACACATCTTAGACACATCAGATTCTAATAAAGACAATCCCAAACCTGTGGCTGATATAGCGCTAACACTTATAACTCCAACAAATCTTAGGGAGGGTGGGGAAAGGTTAAGAAAAAAGGGCGAAAATCTTGACTTTTCCCCCATTTGTACATCGTTACTTGTGTTCTTATTTTTTGAAAACCGAACACCCTGTGTGGTGATGGATGATATATGCATCTTTTTTTGACAAAA
>APFE031329280.1:2212-16914 GCA_000404065.3 Pinus taeda
ACCAAAATTTTCCGGGGCGCTGCCCCAGACCCCATAAAGTGGGGTTACGGGTACCCCTCAAACCCCCTGTTAACTATGTGGAAAGAATATAACACAACCCAACAACATCATCTCAGGATCAGTGTGAGAGACGATGTAGTGTATCATGTGTGAACATGGGAACACACAATATTTCCATGCAATTCAGTACAAGAGAGATTTGTGAATGTTCACGTACACCTCATGGTCTTCGTGGGATTCCCCAAAAGTTACTAAAAATGTTTCATTGACCTCTTGCCACTTCAGTTTGATGTCCTTGTCTAGATACATCTTTGTATCTTCATAGATCGGAAGACTAGAGGACACTTCATCAACTACTGCTCCAATTGCATTTCCATTGGTGTTCTGTGATCTTGTTCTTTTGGAAGCCATTGAGACAAATGAACACCTGAAAGATCTAGAGAGAATCAACATGCATGTAAAGAAATCTGTCAGTGGAAGTAAAGAAAATTCGGGGAAGGACACAACACATACCTAGGAAACTGATGGGAAAGATTGTACAATTTTTTCTGGGATGCTGGGTGACTGGATACCAGAACTGTTCAAAAGGTAGCCTGGCTAGTTTGGGGGGCAAGACTGGATGCTGGATCT
The DNA here is from genome assembly GCA_000404065.3 of Pinus taeda. Classification (NCBI taxonomy): domain Eukaryota; kingdom Viridiplantae; phylum Streptophyta; class Pinopsida; order Pinales; family Pinaceae; genus Pinus; species Pinus taeda. The sequence continues at coordinate 2,843 of APFE031329280.1, forward strand.
GCGCAATGTGAAATCTAAACTGGTTGTTGGCTGCTGGTATTGTGCAATGAAAAATTCTAGCCAAGAGTGACTGTAGGTTCAGGGATTGCATGCCAAAATTTTCTAGGCCAGGAGTCACTGTCCCTTAGAAATGTGCAAAACAGGTAAGAAATTCACATTTCTAGAGAGGAAGGCAGAGCCTTCCTTCCCCAGATTATGCAATGTAGTCTCAATGATGGCAGAGTCTGGGCCAAGGTTGGCTTGACTCACAAATGGGCAACTGAAACCAAATAAGACAGTTAATGCATGGAAACACTAATTGAAAGTAGAAGTGATTGATATTGCATGCAAACATGAATGAAATATTTAGCAAATAGATAAACATGCATGTGGGTGAAGTGATTCACTGGCTCAACGAACATTCATGCAAAACAGTTTCATACACGCGACAACAGTGAGATAGCAACAAAAACTAAAATAGAGTGAGGACAAGATAGTATACATGTAAATGACAACAAGCATTCAAGGAAATCAAGCAAATAACACACCCACAAGCGAATACACAAAAAGTGACAGAAATGCTGAGAAAGACAAGTTGAGGCCACTTACCCATGAATAGCTGAGTTGGATGTGTCGAAGAGTTCTAGATGTGTTGTGGGATGTCAGAGCTCCAAGATTGATGTGAAAGAGTGAGCTCTAATGCACCAAATAAATAAGTTTGGGCTCATGGCGTGTGTGCCACAAATCTAGGAAAAAGCAACACTTGGAGGGAATTTTTTAAAACAAATTTGCATGTAACCTCCGACTATTAAAAGTAGCTCCCTAAATCATGGGATGCCTTTTACATGTTGCCTTTTACTATGCCAGGAAAAAGAAAGTCATGCATACATGAGAGTCAAGTTTCCTTAGTCCCGGGTGGAACTGGTCAACCAGACTGCTCATGCATGAAGCTTCACAACTGCTTGAGAAAAATGCGCATTTCTGGTTGGGAGCTGGCCTAGCTTCCTAGGAGGTTTGGGAAATTTCTAGGCAGAGCAACTAACTGCTACCTATATTTGCAAAAATTCTAGGTTGAGCAACCCTACGAAGGAATTTTACACAATTCCTCCTGGGAGTATTGACTGGCAGAATTGCACAATTCTGGACCACAATATGCTGCCAGACAAGATTGCACAATTTCTAGAGGGAAGGTTGGTTTCCCTCAGGAAATGCACAATTTTCTTGGAGAAATTACTTAGCTTACAACTAGACTAAGTCCGGGTGGATAGCCTGTAAGGGGAATGGATCAAGCTGTGATCAAGAGGCTACCTTTGTGCAAGAAAGAACTGAAGCATTTTTACTTGACAAAACAAGACAAGGTGCTGTGAAAGGTTGGTAGGGAGGCTCCAAAACGGGCTAAGGAAAAATTTTGGAGGGTTGTTGTACTGCTACAACACTTGGCAACACATTGGTAGAACACCAGCTCTCTAAATTGATCTTGTTCGTGAAAATCAAGTCTAACACCTCTGGAAGTATTGTTGAGTTCTTAGCTCATCATGCTTTCACACTAGCTTGATTGTAAAATGTAGCATTTGCTAAGCTCTTGGTTGATTGACACACATTATAAGCCAAGGAAACATGGTTGTTTCGATTGGAGTTGAGGGGTATATAGGTGCACAAGTAGTATAGTCATCAGAGTCTTAGTTTCATCTTCGGTGTTGCTTTGTTGCCAACAAGCCTAGACAATGCCCTGGCAGAGTCACATAGGAACACAAGCATGGCTTTGTTGCTAGCGAGCCTGGTCAGTACCCTGACAGAGTTACTTGTATCATCTGCCTACACAAGAAGCCTTTCTCTTCTTTCACCTTATTCATTTTTCATTTTTCATAGCACCTATTCATTTCAAAGGCGAAAGAGGGATCCTAACTTATTGAGAGCATAAGAGGTTGTTCTAGCATAGAAGTAGTTTACTGTATCTCTGACGTCCTTGTTAAGGTTTTCCCCCTTACCTTACTCTAATTGACTGAGTTGACAAGGGTTAACCCAAAAACAAGCAACTAGAGAAGGCGACACTAGTTAGCATGCAAGCACTGTATTTGCACCAAGGTTCACTTCGAATAGTACATATTTTCCTTCGATGTAACATGGACTAAAAGTAACAAGCTCTTCATACAGAGGTAAGATGACAGATAGCTAAGTAGTGATAGCTATATAGGCCCTCTTGTACTTAACCCAGCTCGTTTCAAGAGTCATACATGGTTTCATGCAAAACTATGCTACGAACGAAACAAGCTAACTATATGTAACAAGTGAATTAACAAACAACAAAGCAAAGAAAGAGTAGAAGCAAAAGTGAAAGCAAAGCAAGTAAGTAAACAAGCAAGCAGACAAATAGACAAACAAAGCAAGCAAACAAGCATGCAAGCAAACTAACTGAAAGAAAGCATTACTCCTACTCCTAAACTAATGGTTCATGGGCCTAATCATGTGAAATGATATTTCTAATGTAGCCACTGGTGCATTGGTTGACCCATGTTGGTGAAGGCTTGGTCTGCGAGAAATCTAATTGTGTGAACCAACAAGAAAGAATGATATAACAATGAAGACAACCACACTTCATGTTTGACAGTGCCCATAGGACATAAGTGAGTGCAAGTGCATGACGAGCAATTCGTGGGCTTACCATGGTGTTGTGTGACACTGTGTGCAACTTTGAAGCATAAGCACACTCTTGATTGTGACATGAAAGCAAACGAAAGAAACAAAGATAACTTGTGTTGCGAATGAGTGCTTTCAATGTAAGATTCCTCCAATGCATGAGTGATTGGATCGTGCATTTCGAGTGGAGGAGGTGTGATGTGTGTGTGAGATGGATCTTCAATGCATATAGATGAGTGATGAGGAACCTTGGGTGATTGAACAGTTTCCTAATTGAAAGTGAGAATAACCTCAAGAGAGTGAGGGCCTAACATAACCATGAGCTTGGGATGAAGTGCCTTGACAATATTGGGTGTTTGAACTTCATCATCAAATAGATCATCATAAACCGGTGGCTTCGAATGATCAACTGTGATAGAATCACAATCGTGATCAAATACATAAACAAATGGATCACAACTACCATGATCAGAAAAATCAATGATTTCATCAGCATCCTTATGATCAAATGAATCAAACAGAGGGGTAGATGAAAAGTGAACAAACTCATCCTCTGTGTTTCCATAAAAGACAAATGAAAGATCAAGTGGATTTTCAATGAATAACATATCCTCTCTGTTATCGAATGATGGACCAACATCCAGTGAGTCCTGCGAGTGATCAACAATGGGCACATCTGTGGATGAAGACACACATGTGAAATCATGGATGGAAGGTTCACGAAAGATGTTAGGAAAGAACTGAGGGAGCTCAGATGGAAGGGAGTCCTCCTTCATCGAGTGTTGATGCTCAATCTCCCACTCATACTCTTCATGAATGACAACAGATGTTGGTTGTGCTACACCAACTCCGTCGATGGGTTGTTCCTCATTCACAACAAGAAAAGAGTGCAAAATGGATGAACACAACACAATATCATCTAGAGGAACACCCAAGTGTGAAGAGGAAGGTCGTAGAACATAATGCATATGACAACTCTAAGGACTCACAACCAAATCTACATGAAAATTAAGTGAAGTGATGTTGGGAGGATGTGTAAGATGAAAAAGTGTGTGAGCATGATCCTCAAAATCACTCAGCGATGGTGGAGTTGTTGAATGAGAGGAAGGTGGATAGTCAGTCAAAACAGTGATCACATCCACACGAGATTGTGTAGCTCCATCAGTGAAGAATGTTGATCGAGGGTTGATCTCAAGCTTCTTCTTGGGATGAGTAGATTTCTTAAGGCAATACTTGAATAGGTCCCAAAGCTAAGCAAATTTCATCTGGCTCCTCGGAGCTTGAAACTGCAAGTTATGGAAGTGTTGCCAAAAATCAATAACTAATTCATGCGAAGCCTTTCGTTGCTGTAAAAGGTTTCAGTCAAGATAGTCTGGATCAAAGTGATAGAAAGTGTCTTTAATAAGATCACAAAAGTGATCAAGTGAGTGCATGCTGTCAATTGGTAGGCTGAGCATCGAACGACATGGAGATTCACAAAGTGTGTGTGAAAGTAGCAAGCTAGCCTATTTGTCAGAACACCCATATTCGTCATGAAGCATGGAAATAAATTTATGTAAGTACTCAAGCCAGGCCACTTTGCCTTCACCATCATATGTGTAAGTGGACAAGAGATCGAAAAACTCCCTCATGATGGAGACATCTTCACGATTCAAAAAACATCGTGGAGGAAGAAGAGTGCAAGAATCCATGAAAGGTATTCAAAGGTTCAAAACTCGATGAGAGGACACAACTTGTCATCTTTCCCTCCTTCTAGCACCAAAAATGTTGACGGTGCTGGACCCACCAACATGTCAAGGGAATCTTCCTGGTAAGAAGTCCCAATTAGACCTCAGACCATTTGGTGTAGGAGTCCCGGCAATAGGTTGTATGGTAATGCCTTGACTGTGTTTTCACATAGAGGCAAGTAATATAACTCTTTCAGTAGAAAGGGCGTGCTACTGCAATGTGTCAAGGAAGGTGCATGAGAAGTTCTAACATAGGCAGGTTGAGATGAGTGCGCCCCTCGCAACCTATAACAATAATCGGATGGGAAGGGAACACATGAGCGAAGATGAATCATAAAGGTGGAAAGAAAGTCATCTGGCAATCTAAAGTGATGGTTAAACCAACAACACATCTACAAAAATATTCATATAATTGCATACAAAACAATACATACACAACTACGTAAGTTAAACAACATACATTTCTATAGCAATAGGAACAATCCAACTACAATAACAACATATGCATGAAAACATGCTAGCTCTTATTATATAAAGAAGTGTAAGTTCAAGTCATACAACACATCCATGTAAACCCACTAGCCCCAACAATGGAACATTACAGCCACATCCGCCTACTCCTCTAAAGACATATACCAGCTCGGTGTAGTGGAAAAACCATGGCGCACTACAATACTATCCAAGCTCTCTCCAGGATAGAATTATCAGAAGCTTGGCTGACCAAAAGCCTATAAAATGAGCTATGAAGGACTATTTATAGCAAAGGGTGGGGTGGCCCTTTACATTCCCCTTTGTGATTGTTGAACTACCCTCATGACTCTTCACCTACTCTATGACTGTTACATCTACTATTGACACTTGACTTACACTTGACATGACTTAACATTATAATGCACATGTACCAATGTGAACACAACTAGCTTGAGCAAGAAAAACTAAACATCACTCTAACTTAGACAACCGTGGAAGTCCAACTCCTCAACATCTTCATGCTGATCGAGAGTAAAATATTGATGCTAAGATCTGTAGTCCTTGATGGTGTCTGTGTGTTCTGCGTTGACATGTTTTTGAAACCTGACCCTTTCCTCCGTAGATTCCAGGTACACTACTCAGGCTCCTCTATAAAACTCATCTAAAAGCATACACATCATTGTCTTTAAGGTGGCCAGACCAACAACATACTTGTGCATGATGTCTACACTGATGGGCAAGTCTATATTGGTGGCAATGTGCATCAACTCATCGAAGTACAAGTCAAATTCGAGTCAAACTTGTTTCTTTGACTTCACCTGGGTAAGAGTCCCAAGTGATGGGATCACATGTGTGTGCACCACAACATCTGTAGTTTTGAATACTCATGCATGGGAAGCCTGTATGCTAGTGATGAATTGCGGGAGTTCTTCATAATTCCAGCTCTGACTCTTGATACATGCTTGGAGCTTGAGTGCATTGACCCTCATCATCTCAGGAAAGTGAAGTGGGGCTCCCTTGTACTTCATCGTCCATGTTTGCATGTCATCAACAACAAAATGCAAGTTCATCAAGATACATGCTCTTCTAGCACATCGCTAGTGCCATCCATTGAGATGGATGACTGTCTTGTGCACGGTACCAAACTTGGAGTACAATGCTCACATAACCGTGTCAAGGGAAAATAATTCATATAGTATTCGTTTCTTCAATTTAGCTCGAGTAGACATTGTCACCAAGTCTCCTCCTTGCTTGGCCATTTGTAGTTCCTGTGCCATTCACTCATTCTCAGCTATTAGAAAGCAAACACTTGAGCTAGTGGCTTCGGCATACACTATGGTTGCATCAGCTAAGGTAGCTGTATGTTTGTGCATGTCATTCACGATCACTCATTCTTTAACTTTTGAAGGAGGCTGTTGAAGGCCCCGAAAATTGGGTCAACAACAAGGGGGATACCCACCCGGTCCGGACCTTGGTTGGCAGCTCCTTATCCGTTTGGTATAGTGGGTCTGACTGGGGATATGGGACCAATTTCCCAATTCAGTGTGTGTGTGTGAGAAAAAGATGGGGTGTTTCTGTTCTAAAATGGAATACTTCTATCTTAATTCTAATCTAATGCTATGCTATTGTATTCTAATAAATAGAAAAACATCGAAATTTATGCTAACCCGGGGTGTGATCTTTCTTTCTATGCGATCTAAAAAGATTTCAAACAATAACTGGTAATAAAGATCATTAAGCTATTATAAGAAAGGAATTCAATAAGGATGAACTACTTCGAATAAGAAGTTAGATGAAACAGTTGTGAAAACGTATCGCATAAATGAGTTATTCATACACTAGACATAAACAAATAGTTATCACCGTACAAAAGTGCCAAATGATAACTCAGACATCCATGCTGTAATATATAAATAACTGAAAACTGAATATCACTTTAATGCATAAGCAGAAAATGGTTAAGAGATAAAGTACCATTTATAACTAGTCCTACTCATGAGCTTCAAGCGACAATGATTTATCTCTCCTTGATTTAACATCCACTAGAGTACAGAAGTGCAACATTAGTAGCAGATATCAAATGCAAATATCAAATAAACCCTGTTCCATTCATTCACCAAAACCTCCTCTGAGGGTGCAAAAGTGCATGCTCTGAGGACAAGTTTTTGATAAATTTCTGGACCCTTCTCGAAATGCATGAGAAGGGTTTAAATACTACTGACTAGTTCTAAAAATAAATTATTACAAAAATAAAGGATGCGGTTTAAATGACCGTCCTCTTTTCAGGAAAATAAAACGAAATTAAAACTAAAATTAAACTATTTCTGTATTTGATCTCTAAAATCACATGTATGTAGCATCTATTTAAGGAGAGTTGGGTGGCTGACTTCCGCTTTTAACTGGGCTGAGAAAACAGAACCTATAAAAGCTAGCACCATTTTTTCGGTTGCATTTATAATGCACTTAACAGTCATCCATTGGCTATGTGGCTTCACCAAGTATGTCCAGTAACAATCCCAGTTTAACTTGCTTAGCCTTTGGATTACTTTGGCCTTTTCTTGAGCTCTCTATTTCCAATCTGCTTCTAGCTGTTGAGCGTTTGGTAAGTACCCTGGAGTGGTCTCTGCGATCAAATTTTCCCTGTGTAAATTTTCATTTACACAATCAATAAGTCTGCTGGCCGCCGTGGCTGCTCCTTCTGTTGCCTGTTCTGCCCCTCTGATTTGCTCGTCCCATTTGTTAAAGAGCATTTCCTTGTGATTTTCATTTAATCTTGGTGCACCTGCTCTTTTACCCTCATCTGTATCTTGCCACGCCAAATATTCAGTCACTCGTTTATCAATCAGATCATAGTCAGTCCGCAAGTCTACCACTTGATTAGTGGTTTTATCACTGATTTCACAATAATGACTCCACTGTGATATCTTTTGGCCCAATGCTTCTTGCTGTTGTAGTAATTGCTTGTTCAAGGAAATGGACTCTGTGATGAATTCTTTAAGCTTAGGGTCGTCCTTGTGCATCTCTCTCAAATCCTGTAATTGCTTTCCTTTCTCATCCAAACTTTTCTGATAGCTTATCTGCATTTGCTGGAAGTCCTGTTGCAACTTTTCAAGCTGTTTCTGTGCTTCATTATTGGCATGGGCTTGTTGCAATTGTTGTTGCAGTACTTGTATCTGGTCTTCCCTTTCCTTTAACAATTGTTGTACCTCAGATGCTTTGTCAATAGTAGCGGAGGCATATGCTCCTGCGATCTGAGATAGTTTGGTGAGATTTTCAGTAGGATTGCTTGTGGGATCTTTCCACAAGACGTCCAATTGTTCCGTGTTTTGAGAGAGCGTGCTTTCCAATTTCATTTTCTTTCTCTGTTTTCTTACTACTGCTTTATGCTGTGGGCTATAAAATACATCTAGGGGAGGGATTTCTTCTACTTTTAGTACAAGCTCAGAGGATGGAGTAATAGGAATATGCTCCATATCCGAGACTTTGCTAACTGTTCCTGTGACTACTTCTTTTATTATTTGTACATTGCTGACATTTGTCTTCATGGTTTTTCCTTCAAGATTGATCAAGTCGTTGAAGGTTTCCCATTCTTTGTCTAATTCAGCTATGAGTGGTGGTGTTTGGGTGACAAGAGGGGGAGGATTTCTTTGCAGGGAGGCAATAACCTACTGATGTAGAAGTTCTTTTGACTGGGCAATATCATTCACTGACCCTTCGTTCTTATCTAGTTCATTTCCGGATCTTTTAGAGTGTTCAGACACTTCTTTTTTGGATTTGGACTTAGATCCGTTGGTACTTGAACTTCCACTGAGGCTAACACTTGGAGTTGGTTCTCTTGAGGGTTTTAGGCATAGCTTTTCTAAAGGAATACTGGCTAGCCTTCTTTCCCTGTATGTTTTGAACCTTTGAAATTCTTCTGCGGATAGCTATAGTTGGGCTGTGTGTAGAATTTATTCCAATGTGTTTTTCTGTTGAAATATATCATCAAATAAATCTTTTTCTCCAAAGAACACCTTTATCTTGACTGCTGTTGTAAAATTGTGGGCGACCTCATAAGGGTAAAATGGCCTTGCTGTGAATTTGAATAGCTGTAAGCACGTGATATTCTTTACTTCTGCAAAGGCATGACCTACATCGAATAGCGAGAAGGCCCCACAGGCTATAGGAAACTGTGGCCATATAGCCTTCTTTTTGTCTTTTAATTCTTTAGTTAGGCCTCCTTCCCCACAGGTTTGGTAGGCGATCTCTCGGGCTAAGATTTTATCAAGGATATATAAAGGTAGAACATGAGGGGGTGTGGAACTTCCAAAAACCCTGACATAAGTAAACATTTCTTCCCCAAACCATCTTGCGACAGTGAGGATGTCTACTTCTACTTCAAGTGAGCATCTCGGAGGGTCTTTATCGTACAAAATTCTATACAAGGGCAACATAACTCCATGAAAAATTTGGTAGAAGTATGGAATGAACTGAGAGTCCCATAACTCTTTGTGATAGACATGAATGGGTAGAGGGTCTTGTGTCATCCACTTCCAACCCATAACAGGAAACTTAGAAACATAACATATTGCATCCATTATATATGCAGAAAGGTAAAAAGGAGGATAGATCCTCTGAGCCATAGCTCTTTTGGACTGGTAACTGACAATGGCCATGGCCAGGTTATCAGACAAAATTTTGGCCCAATCTACAATGGTGGCATTTGTGGCAGCATCCAATAATGGAAGCCACTCGGATGAGAATTTGTTAATATCTGGCATTCAAAATATTCTACAGAGCATGGTAGCAGCAAAGCAGTATGGAGAGGTAAGGGAACCAGTACTGTACATACCGTGTTTATCTTTCTTCAGCAGCTCATCTCTTCTAGACCAATCTTTGGTAGTTTTTGCCAGGTCCAGATTTTCTTTTACAAATTTCTCTGTAAACTGTCTATTGTAGATTGCCTCTGGCTCTGGTAGATGATACATAAGCTTTAAATCCTGTGCAGCGAATGAACCAATGAGTCCTTGACCATGAACTCTGAACTGTCTATTTTTTATTTCTGCAGTATCTAATATCCATTTGACCATGTCCATGTATGGGAGGATTCTTGGCCTCGCTCCTATCTGATGTAAAAATGAGCAGGCTAGCTCTGCGTGGGACGCTTCAGAAGAACTTTGTGAGCCTGCGATAGCTGTAACCTCCATTACTCTGGGATTCTCCTCTTCGAGCATGTTATACATGCCTTCCCACATAGTTATTCCCGCGTCTCTGTTGCAAGCCGTGTTTGTATACAAAGGCACCATTTTCTCTTCTTCGGAGCTCGGGGCTTTGCTTTTCTTTCCCATTTTAGCCTGCGTATTGCTTTGTATAGTCCTCTGCTCTCCGTGCTTGCAATTCACAAGTGAGGTGAAATTGAATGACAAGGAAGGGTGATGGGAAAGTTTTAAATGCTGCAGACATACCAAATATACCACCTTATGTGAAATGTTCTTTGAAGAGCACGCACCCATATTCTATTAATAACTGACAGCTAACTCTTTTATTTGCATTTAAAGTGCATAACCATGTGTCAGCAGCTTATAGAAACTACTTTTCTTGAATAATGAGCCCGAAAGATTTGCGATGGAGAGATTTTGCGATTTTCTATCGCAACATCGTAGATCGCAAAATCGCAAAATCGCAGAATCACAACATCGCAAAATCGCAGAATCATAACATCGCAAAATCGTAGAATCGCAAAATCGCAACATCGCAAAATCGCAGAATCGCTTATCGTGAAATCGTGATATCGCAATGTCGCAATATCGCAATATCGCGGATCACAGGAATATTATGTATGACAAATTTTTGTTAACCTGTTCCTTGGGAGATGCGATCTTGCGATCGGCGCCATCGCACATTGGCAGATTTTTTGAAGTGTTTTAAGTAAGTTATGCTGAATGCGATGCGATATTTGGTCATTATCGTTATCTCGTGAATATTGAGATTGTGTTAGTTAGGTGGCATCCTGCTATTTTCTTGCGATGTGATTTCCCTTGATAAGATAATTTTTACCTTATCATAAACTTAGATTCTAAGAGTTTCCAAGGGGGCTTCCATAAGCTTATGATGGTAACTTTATTTGCGAAAAAGAAATGTAAACGCTACTTTAACTTCTTTGGATTTAATAACTAAGGGTCCCCACTTATTTAGTGTTAGAAATAACATTTCATAAGGAGGGGGGTTGTGGGTGGCCACAACAGAGGCATATGATCCTCTAGAGTTGAGACTTTGCGAGACTACACAACTCTATGTTGGGATTCATCAATCAAGATGTTGTGCATCTCTTCTTCTGGCTGATCACCGAGGACTTCAATGCCTCCTTGGTCATTCAAGAGTTGCTCATCATCTGGGTGAATTGATGTGGGTGAGTCGACCTCTTTGTGGTGAGGCATGAGGTCAGTGTCCTATTCCAACTCCTACTGCTCCATGTCTTTATCCAGGTATTGAAGTGCTTGTTCTATCTCATGAGTGAAGTCTTGCCCCGATGATGGTTCACCCCGTTCACCTGATGCCAGTATTTTAGATGAATCAACTACTTGTATGGGTCTTTCTTCATCTATTTGCACATGTTGCACCCCCTACTGTATCTGATGCTGCTGCGCTTCCCTCTCGTGTTTGTGCAACTCTTGTTACATTCAAACTTTCTCCCTCAGCTCATGCAACTCCCTCTATGCTTCTTCCATTATCATCTTATCCTTTTGTCTTCATGTGATTCACTTGTCGCATTGTTGCCTCTTTGCCTCTATAGCCATGGATTCTTTCTCTACAAGTGGATCTGCTCGAAAATTGTAGCTTTTCTCCTCCTCCATGATATTGAAAATCTTCCTCTTACCTTTGTCGCACACTGGTATGCTTGCCTCTGCTACCACTGTTGCTACTATTACTACTGTTGATGCTCTTCGTGATGCTGCTTCATGTTGCTTCACTAACCAGACCACAACGAAGCTGACCGGTTCATTGGGTCTAGAGAAACTGTAGCAATATCTCCATGGGTCCTCCTCAGCCCAGTGACATGCCTCGTGGATTCGGTTGAATTGAAATCTTGTGCAGTGATCTTTCGCAATGCAATGTAGGTCATATAGATTGTAGCTCTGGAGGTCGAACGGGTACTTCTTCATCAGTTCTACTTTGATATCTGCTTGCTTGATACTCCAGATCTCATATAACCCAATCCGAAATGGAAGAGTGGGCTAAGGTGCCTTCTTCTTCTGATGTAGTCTTACTATCAATATTGCTAAGATATGATATACTACTTCCCGCATGACAAGTACATCCAAGGCAAACTTTGGCAGATCATGTGGAGGCTTCTCCACATTGAACATTTGGATGAAAGTGATGGATGGTTAGGCATACCAATCTACAATGCTTATCAATGCCCCCATTGCTTCCTTTGACATGCAGGGTGGATCCTATTCAAATATTATCTTGTACACTAGGGTGAAAAAATGATCTTACAACCATATGATTACTCATTTGAAGCTACATTTAGACAACAACTTGAAATATTTGTTCACAACAGTCATCGATGACCATGCCCACTCCAAACCCAGGGACTCCTGTTGGGCACAGACTGCATCTAATATGTAAGCAGACATGTAAATATCTACATGTATACCTCCAGGTGACTGTCAAGACTTCGTTACATGTTCCTTCAGTTGATGAGCCAGTATGCTAGACCAGTTATATGGTTTTCCTTCTCTAGCCAGTTGGTCTAGTGCAACCACCGAACTCTGTGGGAAGGTTTTCATGCTTTCTTAGCCATACAGCTGACATGCAAATATGACCAAGTATTGGTATGCCTTCCTCATTATCTTTGTCTTGTAGATATGGTTGGATGTCAACCTGAATCGAGCTGGCTCCTTTACCCAATTCTTCAGAATGTCTTTGGAGTTAGCACTATTTTAGGGTAAGATGAATGGAGTGTTCATGATAGTCACAGGCTTTGACATCTGATACATCTCATCATAATTTCATTCCTAGAAGGTCACAAGTTTCATCTCGTTGACACTTCTCAAGGTCATCATCTCGGGATCGGTGTGAGAGACGATCTAGTGTATCATGTCCTTACATGGGAACACAAGATATCTGAAAGAAATTTGGTACAAGCCGGACTTGTGAATTTTCACGTCCATTTGACGATCTTCGAGGTCTTCCCCAAATGTGCCTGCAAATGTTTCATTGACCTCTTGCCACTTTAGTTATATGTCCTTATCTAGATACAACTTTGTATCTTCATAGATCAATAGACTAGAGGACACTTGCTCAACTGCTGCTCCAGCTACATTTCCATTAGTTTCGTGTGATCCTATTCTCTTAAAAGCCATTGAGATAGATGAACACCTAAAAGATCTGAAGACAAGCAACATGCATGGCAAGAAATCTGTCAGTGGAAACAAAGAAAATTTGGGGAATAACACAACAAATACCTGAGAAACTGATGAGCAAGATTGCCTAATTTCTTCTGGGAGGCTGGGTGACTGGCTGCCAGAACTACGCAAAAGCCAGTTTGGGCTATTTGGGAGGTAGGAATAGCTGCTGGATTTGCACAATGCACAATCCAGACTGGTTGCTAGGTGTTGGGATTGTGCAATGTGCAATTCCAGCTGGGAGTGATTGCAAGCTCAGGGACTGCATTGCACGATTTTTTGGGCTAGCAGTCACTTTCCCTCAGAAATGTGCAAAATAGTTCTGGAGGACTTTTCTGGGCAGAAATGCACATTTCTAAAGAGCAAGGAAGAGCCTTACTTCCCTAGATTGCGCAATGCAATCTCAGTGAGGGCAGAGTCCGAGCCAAGGCTGGCCCAAATCGCTTACCGGAAAATGAAAGAAAATAAGACACTAAATGCATGGTGACACTAATTGAAAGTAGAAGTGATTGATAGTGCATGCAAACATGAATATTTAGAGAATAGACAAACATGCATATGGGTGAAGCAATCGTTGGTTCATCAAACATTCACGCAAAACAATTTCATGCATGCGACAATAGTGAGATAGCAACAAAAAATGAAACAAAGCTAGGAAGATAGTATACATATAAACGACAATAAGCATTCAAAGAAATCAAGCAAACTGTTAAACACACATGGACAGCAAGAGAGATATGAAAGATAAAACATGCAATACGATTTTTATTGACAAATGATATACATTTATAGTACATTATGTGACCGTTGGGATTCACATCCCAAGGTCTCTTGGACTCCTTTTTTCCATTCGGCTTCCACACTAACC